>JAJEJO010000409.1:296759-399305 GCA_020662805.1 Glaucomys volans
GGACTTTTCTTTGTTGGTAGGCTTTTGATGACTTCCTCTATTTCATTGCTTGAAATTGATCTATTTAAGTTGTGTATGTCCTCCAGATTCAGTTTGGGTGGCTCATATGCCTCTAGGAACCTGTTGATGTCTTCCAGGTTTTCTATTTTGTTGGAGTATAAATTTTCAAAGTAGCTTCTTATTATGTTTTGTATTTCAATTGTGTCTGTTGTAATATTTCCATTTTCATCACGAATTTTAGTAATTTGGAGTTTCTCTCTCCTCTTCGTTAGTGTGGCTAAGGGTTTATCAATTTTGTTTATTTTTTCAAAGAACCAACTTTTTGTTTTGTCAATTTTTTGAATTGTTTCTTTTGTTTCAATTTCATTGATTTCAGCTCTAATTTTGATTATTTCCTGTCTTCTGCTACTTTTGGTGCTGATCTGTTCCTCTTTTTTCTAGGGCTTTGAGCTGTAGTGTGAGATCATTGATTTGTTGACTTTTCATTCTTTTATTAAAAGCACTCCATGCAATGAATTTTCCTCTTAGCACAGCTTTCATAGTGTCCCAGAGATTTTGATATGTTGTATCTTTGTTCTCATTGACCTCTAAGAATCTTTTAATTTCCCTCGTAATGTCTTCTGTTATCCATGCATCATTCAATAGCATATTATTTAATCTCCAGGTCTTGGAGTAGCTTCTGTTTTTAACTTTTTCATTGATATCTAATTTCATTCCATTATGATCTCATAGTATACAAGGTAGTATCTCTATGCTTTTGTATTTGCTAAGAGTAGCTTTGTGGCATAACATATGGTCTATTTTAGAGAAGGAACCATGAGCTGCTGAGAAGAAAGTGTATTTGCTTTTTGATGGATGGAATATTCTATATATGTCTGTTAAGTCCAAAATAGCGATTGTGTCATTGAGTCCTATGGTTTCTTTGTTCAGTTTTTGCTAGGAAGATCTGTCCAATGGTGAGAGAGGATTGTTAAAGTCCCCCAGTATTATTGTGTTTTGGTCTATTTGGTTCCTGAAATTGAGAAGGGTCTGATTGACATACGTGGATGCACCATTGTTTGGTGTATAAATATTTATGATTGTTATGTCTTGCTGATTTATGCTTCCTTTAAGCAGTATAAAATGTCCTTCTTTAACCCTTCTGACTAACTTTGGCTTGAAGTCTGCTTTATCTGAAATGAGGATGGAAACTCCTGCTTTTTTACTCAGTCCATATGCATGGTATGTTTTTCCTCAACCTTTCACCTTCAGTCTGTGGGCATGTTTTTCTATGAGATGAGTCTCTTGAAGGCAGCATATTGTTGGGTCTTTCTTTTTAATCCAAACTGCCAGTCTATGTCTTTTGATTGATGAGTTTAGGCCATTTACATTCAGGGTTATTATTGAGATATGACTTGTATTTCCTGCCATTTTAGCTTTTTGGGGGTTTTTAGCTTAACTTTATTTCTCCTTTGTTTGACTCTTTCTTTGGGGTAATTCCTCTCCATGTTGGCTGTGATTTTTGTTTTTCATTTCTTCTTCTTCAAATATTTTGTTGAGGATGTTCTGTAGGGCAGGCTTTCTCTTTGTGAATTCTTTAAGTTTTTGTTTATCATGGAAGGATTTTATTTCGTCATCAAATCTGAAGGTAAGTTTTGCTGGGTATAATATTCTTGGTTGGCATCCATTTTCTTTCAGAGCTTGAAATATGTTGTTCCAGGCCCTTCTTGCTTTTAGGGTCTGGGCTGAGAAATCTGCTGATATCTGTATCGGTTTCCCCCTGTAGGTAATCTGATGCTTTTCTCTCGCAGCCTTTAAAATTCTATCTTTGTTTTGTATGTTAGGTATTTTCATTATAATGTGCCTTGGTGTGGATCTGTTGAAATTCTGTGCGTTTGGTGTCCTGTAAGCCTCTTGTAATTGATTTTCCATCTCATTCATCATATTTGGGAAATTTTCTGATATTATTTCATTGAACAGATTATTCATACCCTTGGTTTGTATCTCTGTGCCTTCCTCAATCCCAATAACTCTCAAATTTGGTCTTTTCATGATGTCCCATATTTCTTGGAGGTTTCGTTCATGATTCCTAACCATCTTCTCTGTTTGTTCGACTTTGTTTTCAAGATTAAATATTTTGTCTTCATTGTCTGAGGTTCTGTCTTCCAAGTGATCTATTCTGTTAATTATGCTTTCTATTGAGTTTTTAACTTGGTTTATTGTTTCCTTCATTTCCTTGTTTCCTTCAAGGATTTTTGTTTGCTTTTTTTCTCAGAACTTCTCTTTATTGAAATGATTTTTTGCTTCCTGCAATTGCTCTATTAGCTGATTATTCATACCCTGAATCTGCTCTCGTCACATCGTTCTCCTCTTGGATCATTTTAATTATGAACATTCTGAACTCCCTTTCTGTCATTCCTTCTACCATGCTGTCTTTTGCTTCTCTTGATATATCATCTAGATTTGTTTGGGACACTTTCTTCCCGTGTTTTCTCATGTTGTTCATGTATCTTCCCCTCTGATGTTTGAGAGGTGCTTGATCAAGTGGTGACCCAAGAAAGCTGCTGTTCCACTTCCTCCAGTTTGTGAATGATCAATGCTTCTGTCAGAGGCATCTGCCGGAGCCAGAGATTCCAGCCCCTCCAGGCCAGACCCCCCAGGAGACACTGCGCAGTGGCTGGGGAAGACTGAAGCTCAGCTCTGCGGGCTCAGGAAGTCCCAGATGGTCGCTCTCTGCCAGGGAAGCGCCGGAGTCAGAGACTCCAGCCCCTCCAGGCCAGACCACCCAGGAGACGCTGCGCAGTGGCTGGGAAGACCAGAGCTCGGCTCTGCGGGCTCAGGAAGTCCAGGTTTTCCTAGTTTTAATAAAATACCCTTTTCTGTTCCAGGATAAAGTCACTAGTATTACTTGAGATTTCCATAGTACTCCCTTTTCTATGTACTTTAAAAATTACATCGTATTTTAAATATTTGCCTAGTCCTTCCCCAAGTGTGTGGCCTGTCTCCTGGAAGGTCACTCAAGGATGAGGTTTTAAAGGTCATGCCTGTACAGAGGCCTATGTGGCATTCTGTTGGGAGACAGACATACCAAACAGGCCACTCAGGGACTAGGGCCCCATTCCCCTGTCCTGTGTTCTGTGAACAGGATGTTCTCCTGTGATCAGTAAAACAGTTCTTCTGTGGCTTGTGAGCCTGTCACCTCCTGGTATGGCAGAATTGCTTATTACTTTCTGTTACTAACTGATAATCTGCCAAATAGGCTAGTAACTGCTATGTAAGGCTTGAACTTTGAGTTGCATGGCTAGCTTCACTGCAAGCATATAAAAGACAGTGTTATACACAATAAAGACAGAAGTAGCTTCCTTTGTGACAGGTACTCCATCTCTCCCGAATAAAGCTCTTCTCCTCGGATCTTTGTGCAGAGACCGAGTCCTTATCCCATCATGTTGCTGGAGTTGACAATAACCCTTAGTGCAACCTGGTCCTGCCTCCTGGTTGCAGCCATGTGCAACACAAAGGGATCTATGACATTTATTAGAGTTAATATATACTGTAAAGAGGAATATCCACATAGTTTGTGGGCTACTGAATATAGGATCTGAGTTAGTGTCAATATGTAGAGAACCAAAGTATCATCATGGGCCTATTAAGAGACTTATATGTGGCCAGACAAATGTTACTGGCTAAAGTCTCCCTTATAGTGGATTTTGTGTGCAGACCCAACACATAGTTATTGCTCTGGACCCTGAATGTTACAATTGGAATTAAGGTATTTTGAAAGGAGAGAACTTCCATATTGGGTTCTTGGGTGTAGAGGAAGAATAAGTCGAAGTCTCTGAAAACATGAAGCAAAAATGGGAAATGAAAACCTATATTTTACCCTGGGGATATAATAGAGATTAGTTTTCCTTAAAAGATCTAAAAATAGAGGTGTGATATTCTCAACCCTAAATATTTTTCATGGACAAATCTGGTCCCTGCAGAAACCAGATGAATCCTGGAGAATGTATGTGAACCACCACAAAGCAAACAAAATAAAATAACAAATCATGGATGTTATGCTGGATAGTGTATTATTGCCTAGATTGATTAATAAGGCCTCAGGTACCTAGTACACAGGCATTAATTTGTCCAAATGTGTTCTTTCTTAAATCCCAGTTAAGAAGATCAGAAATAGTTTGCATTCAAGTGGAAGGGATACAATTTTGTCCTAGAACTATGTTTAGAATATATTTGGAAGAGATCTGAAATGTCTGGAATTCTGTACAACTTCACATTGATCTATTATATTAATGATCTCATGATGCTCTGGTAATATAGGAACAGGATAGCACTAATATGTTGGGGGTCTTGGTAAGATGTGTATACTGCAGAAGGACCTGCTACTTAAATACGAATCTTAGCAATTCAGGAGTAAGGAAGATGCCAAGACAACTTGTCAAAAATAAATGAGCTTCTTCTCTGGGAAACACCAAACCGCGGATGACGCGGTGCAGCGGAAGGGCCAGGGGGCCCCAGGGCTCCCGGAATGGGTGGCTAAGGCAGCGTCCATGAAGGCTTTGGCAGCAGTCTCCGAGGCCGCGACCCCGGGCACAGTGCTGGCAGAGGCAAGGCTGAAGACAAGGAGTTGATCTCGGTCACCAAGCTGGATCTCCTGCTCAAGGACATGAAGATCAAGTCCTTGGAGGAGATCTTCTTTCTTTGCCCACCAAGGAGTCTAAGATCATTGACTTTTTCCTGGGAGTGTCACTCTAGGATGAGGTTTTGAAGATCATGCCTGTACAGAAGCAGACTCGTGCTGGCCAATGGACCAGGTTCAAGGCATTTGTAGCTATCTGAGGACTATAATAGTCATGTTGGACTGGGAGTAAGTGTTCCAAGGAGGTAGCCACTGCTATCTGAGGGGCCATCATCCTGGCCAAGCTCTCCATTGTTCCTGTGCGGAGAGGCTACTGGGGGAACAAGATTGGCAAGCCCCATAGTGCCCCTTGCAAAGTGACTGGATGTTGTGGTTCTGTGCTGGTGTGGCTCATCCCTGCCCCCAGAGGTACTGGCATTGTCTCAGCCCCTGTGCCCAAGAAGCTGCTGCTGATGGCTGGTATTGATGACTGCTACACTTCTGCGAGGGGCTGCACTGCCGCCTTGGGCAATTTCGCAAAGGCCACCTTTGATGCCATCTCTAAGACGTACAGCTATTTGACTCCTGATCTCTGAAAAGTGACTGTGTTCAGAAGTCTCCCTATCAGGAATTCACTGGCCATCTTGTGAAAACCCACACCAGAGTCTCCGTACAGAGGACCCAGGCTCCAGCTGTGGCTACAACATAGGGTTTTTATACAAAAAAAATAAAGGAATGAAACCTGTTAAAAAAATAAATAAATGAAAAAATTAGCTGCATCTGTGTACCCTAAAACACAGAAGGCAGCATAGCACCAGATAGATACCAAGTGACCATGTGTTCAGAACTGCCCATCATTGCTATATTTTGTCATATCCCCTCAATCATGATGTTGGACAGGGTTGGCTGTCTGTAAAATGTAGATGGTCTGTCTAAAATCAAACTTAAACAGAACTTGAGAGCTTGAGCAAATGAGCAGATAATCTAGACTTCCCCATCACCAAACACAGTCATACCAGTTTTCTGTTCTTAGTTGCATCTGTGACCATATGGAAGAGGGGTTTCAGGACCATTGGATACAGGGAAGAAGTCAAACCTTGTTTTATCAATTGGTTGGCTTGACATGTAGAAAGCTGAAAATGGACAATAACTTCATTAGAGTCATACTTGGGGATGACCTGGAAAAACAGAGGAAAGGGAAAATCTTCAAGGTGAAATTTTTAGGAATACACCTGGTCATGTACTTTGTATAGAAGCAAAAGTAGTCTTAGGTGAGGATAAATATGAGCACACAGACAATGACAAATGCCTGGCCAGACATCAGAAGTTTATAAAGAAAAGGTTTGGAAGATCAGAATTAAGAGGGTCTGAGACAATGGCATATGGGTGGAGATATGGGAGTGGGAATGATATGTGTTTTTATAGGTTAGTGCATGTCATGAATTAGATATGAAGTGTCTCTCAAAGGCTCTTGTTTTAATGCAGAAATGTGAAAATTGATTGTGAAAGCTACAAGCTAGTTCAAATGGACTGGGTGGCTAGTTCAAGAGGGGCGTGGCTGAATGAGGTGTGTCATTGGGGTATGACCTGGAAAGGTACATCTTTCCTATTCTCCCCACCCCCTCCCCCAGTTCCTGACCCTTACATGAATTGAGCAGTTTTTCTTCCACTGGGTCCTTCCTCATGATGTGTTGCCTCACCTTGGGTTCAGAGCAATGGAGCTGACTATCTATGAACTGAGACTTATGAAACTGTGAACCCCAAATAAACTTTTTTTCTGCTAAGTTGTTCTTTTCAGGTATGTTGGTCACAGCAGTGAAAAGCTAATGAAAACAGAAATTGGTGCTGGGAGTGGGGCTGTTGTGACTAACCTGATTGTGTGGTTCAGAAGTTTTTGGAAATGGTTTTCAAGAGGAATTTGGAAAAACTTAAAAATTTAGACTGGAAAATCCTTGAAATATTGTAGGTAGAGTTTAGTAGGTGATATTGTGGGAGCTCAGAAGATCTGAACTCAGAATGCTGATAGGAATGTGGACTGTACTCATGAAGTTTCAGAGAGAATTTGAGGACTCTTTTGAGAGTTGGACTAGAGGCCCTTCATGTTATATTCTGGCAAAACACTTTGTTGCATTTTGCCCATGTCCTGAGACTTTGTGTGAGGCTGAATTTAAAAGTGATGAACTAATTAAAATGGTGGAGGAAATTTCAAGGCATCGCATCATTCAGCCAGTGACATGGATATTGTTGGCAGTTTTTAGGCAGGTTTACTGTGAAAACTGGAACAAAAAATAGAGCTGAAGAATTTAAAATTTTTGCAGTTTTGCCAAAAAAAGTATTTATAATTCTGAGGCCAAGGAAATTGTGCTCATTAAAGATATTACAGCCCTTAAAGAGATGCTAAGTAGTTTAAAAAGATATAATAGGAAATGCCTTGAGGGCATCTCAAGCATTTGCAAGAACCCACTCACTATAGCTCAAGGATATAAAAGTAAATATCTCCTTGAGAAGAGGTCCTGGGGGCACCTGCTTACAGGGGTGGGGGGTGGGGGTGTTCCTAGGAAGTTCTTTCACCATGCTGTGCCATGCAGGCACTCAGAGGCTACTGAAGCCATGATTCCAGAGGGCCCAGATATTGCACATGCTTGGAACAGACCTTGGTAGCATACACATTGTGCCAGCTCTGCAGGAATGCAGGATGTTAGAGTTAAGTGGTCATGGAATTTTCCACTGAGATTTGAAAGTAAGGCCTGGGAGGTCAGGCAAAGCGTAGTTGTATAGGAGTCCCCACAGGCTGCCCCTGAGAGGGTGATGCATGAAGCTTTAAGGGGAAGCCAAGGCTGGAATGGATACCCCAGGAATTAAGAGATTGCAGTAACATGGACTGTCTGCCAAGAAAAGCTGCTAGCTATGGAGAAAGCCAGATTAAAAGTGAGCCCATCCATGATGAAACCAGTAAGGGCAAAGTGTCAGGGCTGCTCAAGTTCTTTGGAAATAAAATTTCACCACCATATGTCCTGGATGTCGTACACATTTATAGTTGGAGTTAAGGGACTAGTTTGCCTGGCTGGGATTTGGACTTACTGTGTCCCCATTCTTCTTTCTCTGCCCCTATTCCTCTCTTTTGGAATGGAAATATTTACTCTGTGCCACTGTATATTGGATATATGTAACTTGCTTTTGATTTTTTAAAGGGGTTCATGGTCAAGAGTTTGCCTTAGGTCTCAAAGGAGACCTTAGACTGGGGCAATGCTAAAACTGTTTAAGGCTATGGGACTCTTGGAGATGAACTAAATGCATGTTGCATTGTGATATAGATGTGAGATTTGGGGGAACAGGGACAGAATGTTGTGGTTTGTATATGAGGTATCCCACAAAAGTTCCTGGATTTACACAGGAGTATGAAATAATTGTATTGTGAGAGTTGTAAACGAATCAGCCCATCCTCATTTGAATGGTGACTGTAGGCAGATGGGACATGACTGAAGGAGGTGGGTTACTGGGGTGTGCTCTGGAAAGATGCATCTTCTCTGTGACTCCTTTTCCCTGCTCTGCTTCCCACCATGAGCTGAAGCAGCTTTTCTTCCACTGGACTCTTTACCTGTAATGTGCTACCTCACTTTGGTGCCAGAGCAGTGGGGTTGGCCTCTAAAACCATGAGTGCTAAATAAACTTTTCCTCCTCTAAGTTGTTCTTATATTTTGGTCACAGAGATAAAAAACTAATTAAACAGTGCCCAGTATAAACACTGAACAATCAAGTAATCAAAATGACACAACTAGTTGATATTAACCAGTCTTTGTCCTTTGTTCATTCAGAATTATTGTGATGGGCATATGGAATGCATGAACATTAATTACAGGCCCATTTGCATGAATCCCCATTATCAAGGCTGCACTAGGTACCTGTGCATGTACAACCTGTCCACAATGGAGATGAATGCTGAGTTCCCAAAATAGCACTCTTCTTTGAGGACACTAACTGGCATTTGTTGGCAAATTTAGTACATTGGGCTCTTTTCATCAGGGAAAACTCAATCATTCCTTTTCATTGGAATAGACACATACTCTGGGTATGGATTTGACTTTTCTGCTCTTGACTCAGTGTCTGATTCAGAGACACAAAACATCACACACCAGCATTCAAACAGACATTTCACTTCACAGTGAAGAAGTTTCAGGAGGAGATCCTGATTATGGAATCCACAGGTTTTATTACACATGATACCGTGTAGAAATTGCTGGCAGTTTCTTGAAGGGCAGTTAAAATTGCAGATTAAAGGCAATATTCTGTCAGAATATGCCTTCAATAGGAAGAATATATGGGAGTAGGAACCAAGGGTTGGAAGCAAGGGTGACCAGATTACCATCATTCCTACTGACCACCTAGGTACCTTTGTACTCCATAGGCTTTGTGGTTCTGTTCCCCCAAACTGGCCTATTCATGCCAGAAGACATAGAGACATAGTAAGAGTTTCTTTACATTATAAGGTAAAGCTGGATATTAAACAGATATATGTGTGTGGGTGTGTGTGTGTGCGTATCTCATATCTTTCTGCACTGGTTAGTACTAATTGGGGGAAATAAGTCACCAATGCTGCATTGTTCCAGCTTGTGTGAGCCAGGTTAGAGATACGATTCCCTCTATTGCTTCTATTGATAACATCTATCAAGTCTGCTTAATAAAGAGTTATAACAGTACAACCAGAGAAACAACAGCTATACTCCATTTGTGTACAATGAATCCAAATAAATAAATTAAAAAATAAATAAAAATAAATAAATAAAATATAATTTTTAAAAAAAGAGTTATAACATTAGTACTTTCTAGATTTAAAAAATTTTAGACGTTCTATCTAATATTTCCCAGAATACCCAGTCAGGTGGCATTTTCAATTTGTTAGTGGGCCTGTGCTTTGGTAAGATCCATTTTTCAGGACAAATTTGAATTTCTGCCATGGAAAGAAAGGAAAAGGTACTATCTATCAAATGCCTCCTCCCCCACAACTCCACCACAGCCTGCCACTGCAAATCAACTTGGTTTCCCACCAACATTATCTTGAATGATATAGAAGAGGTTCATGGTTGTGCTCAATGGTTCTATTCCCTATAGAGTCCCCAATCCCTGTCTAGCAAGTTTCTCTCTAATTTCTTTGGCTTATTCCATATGAATATTCTGTACTTATGCTTGTTCTTCCCTGGCCTCCTATTGTGTATTTTCCAGTATAATTCAGCAGTATTGGTAACTGTTGTGGAAAACTGAGGTCCCACAGCAAACCTAATAACCTTCACTTTTATATGGTTTCAAGAAAGAACATGAATTTTTTTGTACTGGATATTGAGACTAAGGGTGCTCTGCCACTGAGCTATACCCACAGTCCTTTTTATTTTTGTATTTTGAGACAAGGTCTTGCTAAGTTGCTGAGGCCGTCCGTGAAATTGTAATCTTCCTGCCTTGGCCTCCCAAGTCACTGAGATTACAGGCATGAACCACTGCACTGGTCTCATACTTGATTTGACTCTTTAAATGTAAGACTGAAAACAGAATTGGATCACTAATATTTTGTCAATATCTTTTGGTGTACTTGTTTAAGCCCTTAGCTAAATCAAAGGCCAACAGCAAACCAACATGGCAACAATATCATATCTGTACCCTTTATTATATCTGAGTTCTCCCCACAAATATTTATCCATATTTAATATGGAGTCCTTGTGTCATTTCCATTTGCTGCCACTCTGCACTACTGCCATATTGATAATGTAAATAGACTGATGAATAGAAAAGGCACTAATACTCCAGAACATCAGATAGGTTTTACTTATGCAAAGTACACAAAAGAACTTTAGGACATAGACAAATCAGCAACATTATCCAAGACCACAAGAGTGCAAACAGGAGTACTAATTGGTAGTACTAAACCTCATCAGCAGATGTATTGTTGTAGATGTAAAAGTATACATGAAAGAATGACTAGAAGCATATCTGTCTTTCTCTAAGACTAGTCATATGCTAGGGCATTCTTGTACATAATTTAGTATAGTCTCTTGCGAGTGATGCCATCACCTGGTCCAGGAGGACCTCGATAGTCTCAGAGTTCTACATGCACACTAGAATAGCTAGTACTTTAAGGCTTGAACCAAATGTTCATCTACCATTCCATACTATCTGGGCCAGAACAACCTGGCCAATGGACATTAACTTAATGCCATGGAAGCAGAATAAGGGTAATTTCTCCAAACTCTGTGGGATTCATATTAAAAATCTCTTAGGCTCACTGAAGGGGCCAATGTGTAACTTTTAAAATAAAACTAAAGATTAAAAGCTGAGGTTCTAAGTACATGGGGCATGTGGGTTCAGAAAAATCTACACATGATGCCTAGAACACAAACTTGGGAAGCAAACCCTAAGAGGACACTCTCTTCCTTTAACAATGTGGTGATATGAAGGATATCCATAACTTGGAGTTTTAGTGCTATTATTTTTTATGTTATTTCAGAATAATAAATAATTTAATGAAAATATCTATATGTTAAGAATGGCCAGTCACTTGAGTCAGTTATATAAATCCAACTCAAAATAAAGAAAAAGGAAAATTTACTGGATGATTAATCTATTAGTGTATTCTGAAAAACAAAATAGTCCATGTAAAAGGTTACAAAACTGTCAGGACAACAACCTTTACTGCTTTTTTCTCTATTTGTATTTAATTCCTTTTCCATGTATTGTGCTAAATAACCTCAGAATCTTACATACTAAAACTTCAGCGCCATTGAAGACCTGCCTTGAATGTCTGCCTGTATCCCTAAACGAAGGATAATAATTGAGCTCACCTATAGTCAGTGAACCATCCCAGAATTAGGAAAAGGCAGTCACAATAAGAGGATGGTTGTATGCATGGAAACCACATGAGAATGGAATGGTGAAGGAAAGGGAATCTGAAATAGGTGAGAACAATTTTCTAAAGTGTAAGAAAATAATAGTATAACCAAAGTATGTATAATTTACACATCTTCAGGATGGAAATAAGACTATCACAGAATTATTCAACTCAGCAATACTAACATTCTGGACTGGAGAAGTCTTTGTTGTGAGGGAATGTCCTGTGCATTTCAGGATGTTCAGGAGCATTCCTAGTTTGTACCCAGTAGATACCTGCAACACATCCCTGGTCATGATAATATAAAACCTTTCCAGCTATTGACAAAACAATAATTAAAACAAACAAGCCAATATTTATTAAATGACCTTTCTGAACTTGGATGGGTACTGAGCACATTATTAAATCTTGTCTAATACTTGAGAAATTTACCAACTCATGTAAAACAATATTTAAAACACAGAGATGGAGAGATAATGGGGTTGTTGCCACTTAAGAACCATTAGCCTATAGCTAAGGGTTAAACTCTACAAAGTTACCTGAGGAATAAGTAGAAGATTAGATACAGAAGGTTTGAATTTAGGTACATAGATATATAACATATTGGGAATATGTGGGAATTAAACATGGTATCATGCAAATTTATACTTATAAATACGTCAAAATGTTTAGAAATTAACTTGTTTTTAGTCCTGGGTTAAACAATTTCATGAATACAAGATTTCTCATTTTTAAAATGGAGGCAATAATAGCTCTGCAGAGTAAGTCCAAATATTAAACAGTCATGTGAAAGCATTTTGGAGCTACGAAGCTGAATACAAATAATTAATAATAATAATAATAATAATAATAATAAATACAAATATGACAGAGAACCAGCCCCATTTGTCTACCTAAGAATCTAAGACTTTTTCTCGGGATGCTATGTTTGTTTCTATGTTTTAGAAACAAACAAAATTTTATTCTAAAATTCAGAGCTTTTGAAAAACAAACAAGCAATGTAAATGTGACCCACAAAAACCCCAGAGGCTCTCAAATTCAGGAGAATAGTTCAGGTTTTTTATGTGTAATTCTTATCTTGTCCCATTTTAGAATAGGCTTTTAATATAATACTGACATAACTAAATAATAATAGAAAGTTTATACTTCTTGATGTATTAGCCTATACTAGGACATTTTATTCATTTATTAGCATTTCCAGTGGTAAGTAATTAACTTATTTTAGTTAATAAATTTATGAACTTTTATTAAACATACCAAATAGATATAAGTAAACAGCTTAAAATGTATTTATTTTATCCTATAGATTCGGAAGCAGTCATATCGCTCAATCACAACTAATTAAAGTTTTGACAATTTTTAGTTTTTGGTGATAAAAATGACAAGTCTTTAATAAAATATTGAACATGAAGCAGAAATAATAAATTCATCTCCTAACAGGTTGTACAGGTATTACTTAAATCATTCCAAAAAGATACATCACAAAGATAAATATTTGATGCCTTTATACCACATGGAGAATACCACTGCCACCAATAACAACTATGATAGTAATAATTAAAACAAACAAGCCAATATTTATTAAATGACTTTTTTGAACTTGGAAGGGTCCTGAGCACCTTATTAAATCTTGTCTAATACTTGAGAAATTTATCAACTCATGTAAAACAATATTTGAAACACAGAGATGGAGACATATTCAGAAAACATTAATTACCTCCTTTATCAGGACACCATAGTGAAGTCTTAAGATTAATTAGGCTGGTAAAATCTCTTTTTAGTTCCTATTATCACATCTTTATCTGTTCTTAATGTCTAAGAGCTCGTCTTAATATTTCCTATATAATGCATGTTTTTGGCTTGCTTTTTTGTTTCTTTTCAAATTTAAATTTGTTGAATGAGTATAGGAAAGAGAGAAGATAAAAAATATTGCGATAGTGGTTTGCATATTTTCTTGTTAAATCTCAGTGTTTTTTAAAGATTTTTTTTTGCTTTTTAAAATGTTATGTTTTGATTTATGTTAAGGATCAATCTTCATCGTTCTCCTCATCTTCCTCTTCCTCTTCCTCTTCTTTTTCCTCTTCTCTTTTGTGTTCATCGTCTTCGTCTTCTGTTTTCATCCTTTTTCCTCTCTCTATTCTAGACAATTCGGGAGTAAATGACATCTGTTGTTCCAATAAAATGTTTGGAAAATAAGGCTGTACTATCAAAACGATTATGACACACATAATAAAAAACAGCAGTCTCAATAAGAAAACAAATATGCAGAGTGGATCACATACAATTGGTCGGGGCACTTCCCAACTTGGATACCAGTAGTGGTAATCTGTAAATAGAGATGCAGTTGAAAGCTGAATTTCACATAAAATAGTTAAATTGTTCAAAGAAATAAAGGACAATAATACGTACATATAGCTTGGTCACGATCTGCATTACCTAGAACGAAAAAGAAAGTCTATAAAGAATTACATAAAATTTCTTCTTTCTCTACAATGTAAGAATTTCTTCTACAATAAACCACATTCTCTTAGTTTTCAGGCACCATGCCATCATTTTTTATGTTCCCTGTCCACCAGTAGCCAATCATAAAGTACGAATATTCTCATTTACTAAAATCAGCCTGTTCTGGTAGAGAGTTTAGAAATACAGGATGGAGGAGACATGGATTCTAATACTAAACTGACTCTAATTCATTGTTTCATGTTATGTAGGTTCCTTCATTCCTGCCCTCTAAAGATTGTTCCAGCTCCAAAAATGTAGGATTCTATAATATCTCATAACATCTCTTATTTTGTCACTTTCTCCCCTCAGATTATTCCAAATTAATCTTAGGAATTTACTCATTTTTATCACTTGATTCTTATTTTCAGACACTTTCAGTCGTTTTTCATTTCTGAGAAGGCAAAGTTAATACCACTATACATCCTGGAATTTTTTTTAAAGCTAACTACCTCACTAAGATCATAATGTTATCTGGAAAAAAATTCCTTTTTTTTTTTTTTGGAACCAGGGATTGAACTCAGGGACACTCAGTCACTGAACCACATCCCCAGCCCTATTTTGTATTTTATTTAGAGACAGGGTCTCACTGAGTTGCTTAGGGCCTCGCTAAGTTGCTGAAGCTGGCTTTGAACTCGCGATCCTCCTGACTCAGCCTCCCAAGTCGCTTGGATTACAGGCGTGCGCCACCACGCCCAGCCAAAATTCCTTTTTGTCTGCTCATCTGAGCAGAGAGGATCAGACAATCATTCCTCAATTCCACTAGGAAAAAGCGGAAGGATAAATGAGTTCATATATATAAAAAACCCAATGTCAACGGCTCATGGTGGTACATGTCTGTATTACAGTAACTTGGGGGCTGAGGCAAGAGGATTGCACATTTGAGGTCAGCCTCAGCAACTTAGCGGGACTGTCAAAAAACAAAAGTCTGAAGTCAATAATATCAACCAGGACTTCATCTCTACATTAACACCCCTTGCAGAAAGTTTAGAATTTACTCTTCAGGTAACTGACTTTATGTTGGATAACATTTTGTACTTAATCTTATTTCATATTTTATATAATGAGTCTTATATTGGTTTCTTTCTAAAAAGAATCTTTACCATATGATCTGTATTTTCTCTTCATTCTGTGTATTGATATTTATTGATCCTTTAGTACAATAAACTAATAGTATATTTCTTCTTTGCATCTTATTTCACTTCTCACCATTAATATTTGAATCATAATGTGAATTAGAATTACACATAATCATAAGCTTCCCTGTTATATATTCATACCTGCAAGGATCATAAATTTGTCTAATTCATTCTCTTACACTCCCCCTTTCTCCTCTTTCCTCCTCCAGTCCCCATCCTCTCCTTTCTGTTATACCTTTTATTTTAATGAGATTTCTCTTTCCCCTTTTATGTCTAGTTTCCAAACATAAGATAAAACATGACCCTTAGTACTCTGAATCTGGAGACTTACACCTCTGAAACTGTGAGTCCAAATAAACTTTTCTTCTTCTAAATTGTTCTTTTCAGGCATTGGGGTCACAGCAATGAAAAGCTGACTAACACTTTAGTCATTTTAATTATAATGCATCATGGAGAGGTTCTTTTTTGGTCTTGCTTATTTAGGGTTCCAAGTGCATCTTGTATCAGAATATCTATCTTATTTTCAATATTTGGAAAATGTTCTGTTATTATTTCCCTTATAAATTTATTCATGCCCTTAGCCTGTATCTCAGATCCCTCTTGGATTACAATGATTCTTAAATTTGGTTTTCTTAATGTTATCTCATTATATATATATATTATTATATATCATGATAATGAATTCTTCTTTATTGCTGATGACTTTTCAAGTTCATATACCCTGTCTTTATATACTGAAATTCTGTCTTCTACATAGTTTAAATTTTGATGAGACTTTCAACTGAATTTTGAGTCTTTCATTTCTAGGATCTCCACTGAGCCACCTCTCACTAGATGCTATCATCATGTGTTGCTTTTATCTTATATTCTAGAATATAAGGTATTTTGGGTATTTGTGGTTTTTATCTGGTTTCTAGCTCTGTAGGCTGGCTACCGGCATTTTCTCCACATCTTCCTACCTCTTTTCCCTTGAAGAACTGTTCTTTTGATTCAATCTAAGGTGCTGTTTTTGTATTGTGAGCTCCTCTGGTTTACCATCTTGCCCCTTTGTGTCATCACTTTTTCATTGACTGCATTCATATTTCACATTTCTGTCTCATCAAATATTTCAATATATTTAAATTTACTTGTTTGATTTATTAGCTTTTAAATAGTATCGTGGCCTCTGACTATAAATGCTAAGGAAATAAGCATCTATACTTTTTTTCTACTCCCAAGTTTTATTAATCATATAATTTTGAATTACCAAAACTAATCTTATTTATATTTCACTCTGTAACTATTTCACTCTGTAACTCTATCGTAGAGCTGAAACCAGAAGATACAGTTCTGTGAATTCTTTCCTTTGTAAAGCTTCAGGTTAGAATTTGCCAGTGAACAGAATACAAGTGAAATTTGGAATACATAAGAGAAGCAGAAACCATAATTTTCCAGAGATGATTGTAAGCCTGACAAAGACTTGGATGAACATAAACTCCACAATGACTTCCTGGGATCTCTCAGCCTTGCTGCCGCTTCTCTGTCAGCTTCCTTGACCTCAGCTCCTCTAGTGTTTATAGCATAAAACTGTATTTCCTTTGTTAAACAGGCAATTGCCAGAATACTCAGAGTGGCTGGTTTTTTGATGCAACTGAGACTGTTAAGCTGTACAGTACATGATTTCATATTTTGCTCATGACATGTTAAAAGGCCTATTTCTTTTACACTGAAATCCACCGACTTTGTATACTGTGTCTATAATGTTTGCTATTTTGTTTCACTTTTTCCTAGTAGTGTGAAATTTCAATGCTTAGATTTAAAATTTTAAAATCAGTATACTACAGAGATACAGTCACATCAATATTTATAGCAGTTCAACTGACAATGGCTGAACTATGGAACCAACCTAGGTGTCCCACCACAGATGAATGGATTAAAAAAATGTAGTGTATATACATGATGGAATATTACTCAGCCTTAAAGAAGAATGAAATTATGTCATTTACCGGCAAATGGGTGGAGCTGGAGAATAACATGCCAAGTGAAGTAAGTCAGTTCCCCCAAACTAAAGTTCAAATGTTTTCTCTGATATGTGGATGCTAACTTACAATAAAGTGGGCAGGTTATAGAAGAATAAAGGTACTTTGGATTAGGCAGAAAGGAGTAAAGGGAAGGGATGGAAAGGCAGTAGAATGAATTGGGCATTAATAATTTAGTATAAGTATGTTCCACACAATATTTGGGATTATACTAAAAATAGTTATTTATTAAATATAAATTAAACCAAGTGTCCTGTGTTTAATCTGAAGCCTATAGGGTGGTTCTACACTTAGACATCGTCTTGAGCTGCTTAGACTGAAATGCAGCCCTGGGTTCCTCCATTGTATGGATTCTCCTCTTACCCTATTAGGGCAGTAACCCCACCATGCTAGGTCACTTTCCCTACCTGAAAGCCTCTCACCTAGTTTGGACTTCCAACACCTTGTAGGAGGTTGACCTCCTACATGGCTGCCTCTTTACCTATTTAAGTTCTGATACCTCTTGTCAGGCCACCCCTATGTGTGATTTCTCTCCTCATTCTACTTGAGTTCCAGCAACCAGAACCAGATCATACCACTCTGGATGCTTTCCTCATCTGTTCAGACTCTTGACACTCACCTTGAGTGGGCACAGCCACTAAAATCTTGAGCCATCTCTGTGAGGGTAACCCTTACTCCTGCTCTGTCTGGTTCTAATGTCCCATGCAAGTCTGACCTCAAGCATGGATATTTGTGGGGCACTGATTTTCCAGACTGACACCACCCTCACCTCACCCTGCTTAGCTTTCTGTCTTCTGTGCCCACTGCCCTTGTGTGAATCCCTTGTCATCCTATTGAAACTCTAAGATATCAATCTGTATTATCCTCTCTATAGATGCTTACCTTCCAATCACCCACCTAATCTAGGATTGAGTTTTGCACAAAAGGGGAAGACAAGGAGAAGAGAAAGAGCAAGACTTTGCATTTTCATTCAAATAAAGCAAAGGCAGAAATATTAGGGTGTGTTCATCTCAGTAGTGATAGTGTTGTTACATTAAAACTGTCCTCTAGTTTCTCTTTTTTTGCTTTTTTTTTTTGTCCACAAAAGCAAAACATGATCTGAACTTATCCCCTACCACTTTCTTTTAAGCATTGTATAGTTTAACTATAACTATACCTTTGGAATATATGCTCTTATGTTTGAAAAAAAAAAAACAAAATTTTAATCAAATATGTTTTCTCCATTTTATTCTCTGAATATTTCTGGAATTCTAGCTTTTTTGGCAGGGCCAATGAGAAAAATCTGTTAAATATTTATTATTTTACTTTTTTTCTCTTGAAAAATATTTTGGAATATTCTTTTTCTAAAGCAGTCATTGTCAAACTGTGAAGCTTTTTCAAGGTTTAGCTTTAAGTTATCAATCCTTATTTCTACCATTCTATCATTCTGGTATGTCCTTAGAGGAAGAAATAGGAGCAAGGCTTGGCAGAAAAGGCTCTGAAGTTTAGAAAAATCTAATGATACTATTTCAACCCTCCTTTGATAATATGATAATAGCATTAGAATCAGAAGAATATTAACATTACACTAAAAACTAGCGTTCAGTCGTTTCACTTTTCTTGTCCTATGCACTATGAATGTTTTTCTTTTAATTTTTAAGTTATTTTCTTTATCTTACTGCATAGATAATCTGTGCATCTGTCACGGTTGCCACAATTAGTACAAAATGTTCCTGGTTCATAAGGTCTTCTTGACAGAGCCCCTCTACAAAAAAGCAGAAAATTGTTAGGAAAAGACTTAATTTTTTACATTTTATTTAAATAGTATAGTTGCCAATTTTAATTAGTCTTAAGAGGTTATTTGATTTAAAGAATGACTCAAGTACTTAAATTAGAGATGCAATCTCCCCCTTTTTCCAACCCCCAAAATAGTCTCTTCTGAAATGAAATCCCATTTCCCTGAAACAGAGATCTTAGTTTAAATATAAGGACGTTTAGGTTTCTTTCATTTTAGTTTGTAACGAAATACGTCCTTTCCAAATAGATGCTACAGAATGTTTTATAATTAATTACTTTTTGGTTGGTACAGATGTATACAAAATTCTGTAGAAATGATATATTAATTACCTGAAGAGTTTTAAAAATCCTGAAATGCCTATTGTCCCAAAGATCCAGCTGCATGGATTTCTTTGGAATTCATGTGAAAAACAACATTGACATATAAATAAACAAGCAAATAAATATAAGTGGTGTTTTACAAAATTGAATTAATCCATAGCATAGAGCTAAAGAGACAAGTAAGGAATGATTGCATCGATTACCTAGAATTAAAGAAGGAAAGGCCCCAAAGTACAAATGAATTGGGAAGTTTACATAAAGAACCTAGGATATGAAAGAAAGGCTATATAGGGAAAAGATAATTCTGAGTAGCAGGGAGGGGTCACTAGTCCTTATTATTTAAATAGGATTGCATATATACCTAGAAGGCAACTGGAAGTTATAAAAATAAACATTAAGCATATAAGTTCCTGGTTAGGCACCACAGGTCATCTAGAAGGATAAACAAACACAACAAATACATATTTAAAATCTGAATATCAAATTTCAGAATCATATCTTAGTTAATCAAGGTAGTTTTGCTTATACCCAATAAGATATCTGATATCTTAAAATTGCAATTGTTCCACCAAGGACATCCAGAGGTTTATGGTTATTTGCAGACCTTATATAACTTCTCTAATTTCACTGTTCTATTCAAGGAGGATATGTATTTTATTTAGAACCTAGTCAGAGCACCAGTCTTCCAGAAACTGAAGAATTAATCTAGTAACCTTCACTACACCTTAGTCTACTGTTCTTACTCTAACCCTTTATCATGGAAGCAGATGCCTCCAACATAAAAGCAAAGCTTATCCTCCCCTAAGACCTCTGGGATGAGAGACCTCTGCCCTTATACCTATGAGAAATTCTATTCATTATAAAGATATACATTACACTAGAATACTAGTCCTTTTTTCTTAAGTTCAAATTTCATAATCATTATTTAAGTAGTCAGAGATGCCAGGCTAATATTCTTCTATGTCCATCTCCCTCTAGTACTGAGATTCTAAGAAGTTTTGCCTGAATCAACTCAAGTCTGAATCTACTGTACAACTCTCAACTGCAATCGGAATGACTGGACTGGATTAAGAGGAAACTATAGATATCTAAGTATCTGGAGTCATCTAAGTCCATTGAAATTTCATAATTGCCTTGACAGTGCCTGAAGAAACAAGAAATATTTTGTCTTTGGACTTCTGCCTTCCTTAAAGAAGCAGCCAAGTGGTTCACTGAAAGCAAGTACAGATGCTGAACATAGCCCACTGGAACTTTTACTAGCCTTCTAGCTTCAGTACTTTGCCACCTATAGACCCATGGGGCTTAGGTGGCCTAACAAATGACTGTACCTATTTCTGACCCCGACTCCACTGGAAGACCAGTGATTAAAACTTTTTAACAGATACAGAGTCTTCTGGAAGGATGAAGCCTAGGGGTGGTGGGAACTTTCTTTGCCTTCACTAGATCCATATCTGCTATCACCTTGTTCATCAAGGAGGTAATCCAGGTTCCTATTCAAAGTCAATTAAAGTATGAATTCTGTTGTTTTCTGCCTCAAATTATCCCTGCATATGTAAAACTATCTTACTTTATATACATTTCTGTAAAACTCCCTCATTCATCTTAGCAAAATCTGTTACTGCAGTCCATTTACTAAATGACTTTAAAAGCTGCTAGTTTTAAGGGGGGCTTAAAACAGGTAAGGCTGTAACAGGTCCAGGCTGCCACATAAGCTGCTCTGCCACTTGGTCTGTATGTTCTAGCAGACCCAATAGATGTTTGTGGGCTCACACCCATTACCAGTACCCAAATATGCATTAGGATCCTCCAGAGAAACATAACTAATAGGATATATGTGAAAACACCCACACACATGAGAGAGAGAGAGAGAGAGAGAGAGAGAGAGAGAGAGAGAGACAGAGGGTGAATTTTAAGGATTTGGTGCACAATTGTAGGGACTGGCAAGGCCAAAATCAGCAGGTCAGTGGCTGAAGATAACTGCTGATGTAGTCTTGAGTCTGAAGGAGGACATCTGGAGGCAGTTTTCTTTCTCAGACTTTTCTTTTATAAGCCAATAGGACCTCAGACTTTGAGCTAAGCATATGAGGGTCACCCACATTATAAAAGATAATCTGATTTACTCAAAGTCTACCGATTTAAATATTAATCGCATCTAAAATATACCATTGCAGCAATATCTAGTTTGGGCAAACACCAGGCATTATATCCTAGCAAAGTTGATACATAAAATTAATCATAACATCAGTTTTCCTTAAAGAAATGGTAAATTTCATTTTGTCTGACAGTTAAACTACTGGCAATTAACCTTAATTCTGTTGAGGCCTGGTTTTAGGACTAGATAGTTCTACATCAGTGTTTACCTTATTCCTACCATGGTTCTTACTTTTAGGGAATGGCTCTGGGGGTTGAACCCAGGGCCTTGTGCTTGACAGTCAAGTACTCTACAAACTGAGCTGTATCTCCAGCCCTAAGGAACAGTTCTTAATCCTAGGGCATGATCTTTCTGAGATAAATATTCAGAGTTTTAACCAAGATCTCTCCTTTTTACCTGGGCCCGACCACAACTGTTTCTCAGTACTGTTCAGTCTCTGCCATCTGTGTAGGTATTCAGCCTCTGAATATCTGTTCTCTAATGATCCTTCAGAATCTTGCCTTGGGATGTGCACTTTAGTAGTTGACTAAGCACCCACAGAGAAATTTTACAGAGACTCGGGGTTCCTTCTTTGTAACCCTTTTTTCTTTGAGTCTAAATTCTAGATACCCAGGAATTAAAGACACTGGTGTCTCTCTTACCTAGAAAAATACACATTCTTTACTTGGCATATGCTTCTTTGGTTAAAGATAGGGGAAATTCTCAGGGAGGAAAACAGGGAAAATATGAGGTTTCCATTGAGTTATTATCTATTCGTAAATATTCTAGCCCTACATTGGTTCTTTTCTAATGCCTGAAAACAGTTGTTTTATGTTTTGTCCAGTTTTCATGGGTTATTTTAAGCAGAACACTGATTTTTATACCAGCTTATAAATTATTCAGAAAAATGGGCCACACATTAAAAAGTTAAAAAATTATTTCTAGAAGAAAATGTGACGTGATTAAAAAGAGTAAAAATATTTTGTGAAAGCATATCTAAATATGACAGAAATCTCAAGATCCATGAAAAAAGTAGACACTTTTTGTTTGTTTGTTTGTTTGCAGTGCTGAAGATTGGGAAGGCAAGCACTCTACCAACTGAGCTATATTCCCAGCCCAAAACGAGACACATTTTTATCCACAGTAAAATTATTCTTTTTTATAAAAAAAAATTGCATCATAAAGTCAAATGTTAAGCATTAAACTGGTAAAATATTTGTAAATTTTATTATAAAAGAGGTAATTTTCTTGACATATAAAACATGCCTGTAATTTAAAAATATCCAACACCTTCAGATAAAATAGTGATTGTACAGGAATGGTCAGGTCTTGGAAAATGAAATCCAAATTTTCTGAAATGCACAAAAAGATACCTAAACTCCCCTGAAATAGAGATTGTGAGAGGATAGGTCCCCAGATGGTGAAGCCAACTCAACTCTCCTTCCCACTTGTGGTTCTTAGAATAACTGCAGAAGGTGCTGACAAGGTAGTGTTCTGAGGTAAAGAGGAGCTGTTGGGAACAGCCCAGGCTAGAATAGGTTATTTTGCAATGCTTGAGTTCAGTCAGGCAAGATGTGCCAATAGTGTAAACCACGACAGAGTGCTTAGCTGTGGTGTGGCATGAGGCATTCACAGATAAAATTCCACCCTCCCTAAGTAGCTTTCCTGAGCCTTGGGAGATCACCTTGCATTGGGTCTAGGCTTCTGTTTTACTTCCTGCCTATTTGTAATACCTTATCTTTGCTTGACTTCTTGGGTGACAGTTCTGTCTCAATGAATTCGTACAAATGATAGAGAACTTTTATAGAAATGAAGATTAAATTGGGCCAGGCACAGTGGTACATGTCTACAATCCTAGTGGCTTGGGAGTCTGAGGCAGAAGGATCTCAAGTTTGAGACCAGCCTCAGCAAATGAGCAAAATCGTATCTCAAAATAAAAAATAAAAAAGGCTGGGGATTGTAGTTCAGTGGTAAAATACCCCTCGTTCAATCCCCAGTATCACCCCCCCAAAAAGTATACTCACTTCTTAATAGTACACAGCTAAATGTGTGAGAATACATAATCTTAGCAAGGAAGTTGAGAAATAGGTCCTCTCTTATATGACATATAAGAAATTTTATAATACAAAAATGGTGTAACAATAATGAATATTTAATAATATTTATCAAAATTGAAGATTTTATTTTTGACCTAGTACTTCCATGACTGTGAATTACAGATACTTTTATGAGAATTACATGTCTATCTGGATAATTGCAGAAACATCTTTTATAATAAAAAAAATAAAACAGCCTAAATGTTCATCAAAAGGAGAACATTATTTAAATACATTTTTGCACATACACTAAAAAAACACTATGCAAACATTAAAAAGAATTCAGAAACTTTCTGAACTCAAATAATAAATCTTCCAGAGCGTATTTTCAAAAAATTAAGGAACCTCAGAGAAAGTGTGGTGTATTTGTTTGAGTTATGGAATGTACACACAGAGACATGTAATTTGGCAGATACATATAGAATATTCCTTTTAGGATAAAATATTGGGGGAGGGTAACAGAAGAGGGATGGGAAGGTTACTTCTTTCTTGGTACCTTTTATCTTTCTCTCATGAATATGTATCTTGTATTAGACATTTTATTAAAATGACTGAAAATCATAATCCACATAAAGCAATGAGAAAGAGTCCAGACTATATGAGATCCTAAAGTCCAGCAAAAATTATAGTTGGAGGAAAACTTGAAACTTTAAATACATTCACTAATTAAGGAATGCGGTATATCTTAATAACAAAATCAGCAACATACAACAACCTCATCACATACACCCCTCCAAGAAAAATACACCCCTCCTATTCAACTTGAAAGGTTGAATAGGTCAAAGTAATAAAATTAAAAACAAAAATAAGGAATGATGAATACATTCCAAAGTATCTTATTTTTAAAGATCAATAAACTAGGTTAAATCTTCATAAGTACCATTTTAAGAAGAAATGAAAAATATTCATTATTAAGAATTTCTCCACTTTTTCATTTTGTATAATTCTTTCCTGCCTCTTTCCAGATAGAACTTGCCCTTTCAATTCTATCCCCACCCCTCATATGTTCCAATACATTCTTCCTCTCTCAATTTATTGATGACTTTCGTTAACTTAAAATGTGCATTAGCAACCAACACAATAAAACAAAATAGCTTTTACTCAATTCTGTACACATACTTCTTTTCTTTCTCTTCACTGGCTAACATCTTAGAATGTTCTAAATTTGCCAATTTTTTTCAAATTGCAAGTCATGAGCCATTAGTAGGTCATGAATCAAATATAGTGTTTCACAAAAACATTAATTTAAAATATGGGAGATTGGAATATTGTACTTAGCCATGAATTATTATTTCACGTAACTTATATTTTATCACACATAGGATTGTTTCATGAATCTTTTATTTTTCAGTTATCTACTGTGTTTCCTAACTTTAAGATGAAGAACTTTTCATATTGTAACTTGATTTAAAGTTATGATGTCTTAAAATTACAATTGGCTGGATAATCATTGTGATATAGATATCACTGCATTTTTAAGTTTGTCTTGGTTTTTCATATTGCCCCTGATGAAATGGACTTTATGAATTGTTTTCAATTTATATATTTGAACTACTACTCAAAATATCTAAATATGGCTACAATATAATATGCATTGAATCATAAATTATATGTGCAGAAAAACATGAAAAGAGAACAGCCTATATAAAATGAAAAGGGATTGACAAGAAAGTGAACGTTATAAATGTTATTAAAAATTCTGCTAGTACAGTCCTGGTTTCTCTCTTACTACACTATCCTTTCCTCATATACCTTTGCTACCCTCTGCCTGAGGTTGAGATATTATAGTCATGTAGGGCATAGTCCTTCTGTTCTATTTTTCATACTTACTTCTCATTTCCACCTCAGGGCCTTTGTACCTGTAGTTCTCTTTACTTAGTAAACCATCCCAGAATTCATGTCTATTTCCTTCTCATAATTCATTTACATTTCTCACATTTATTACTCTATGTAATGTCTCAGAAACAGAACACTTGATCTTCCTTCAAATTTTGCTCCTCCCAAAGTATTCCCTGTCTTAGTCAATGTCATCACCATTCATCCAGTTGCCAAGACTAATGGCGTAAGTGCCATCCTTGAATAGTCTATTTCATTCAGCCCCCAAATCAAATCTATCAGGAGGTGTTATTAAGTCTGTCTTTAAACAATATTCTGAATCTGACCTTTCCTCATCATTTTCATACTAGGTAAGCAGAATTAATATCATGGTACAGAATTGGTGTCAGGTGGTATATATGTCTGCTATATAGAATGTCTGCTACATGCATTCATTCTGAGGCATTGGGTCATTTTCATTTTATGGCTCTGTTACTCTCTAGAATGTTTGAACACTCTATCAGATCTGTTGCATCCAGCCAGCAGATGAGGGAAGACCAATAGATCGAGTAGAAAATTTTTAAAGACCAGACCTGGAAAATGGCCTACATCCTATTGGTTGAAACTCACTGATATGGTACTATCCAGGGAGACTGGAAAATATATTCTAGGTATCTTCTCAGGAAGTAAATAGAAGGTTGCTACCTGCCAGAATATATTTCCCTAACTATTAAATAAAGCAAATTTTCTTTATAAATGCTTTAGGATATTAGACTTTACTTTTTTTAAAGTATCTTAGACTAAGATTCAAGTCATTTTCCTCAATCCCCATCTTATACCTCCTTTATAGGCCTCTTTTCCCTATAATAAGTACATTCTATGCACCAAAGATGATTGGTTCTAAATCTGTATCCAGGATAATTACTTCTATCATTTCATATCAACTTTTTAAAAATTCCTATTTGAAGTGTGGCATGTGTGTGTACTTGGTTGATGTTGCTTTGGTTTCTTTTGCACATTTATTTCTCAACAGATTATAAGTGTTTTCAGGATAGCCACCATTTAAAAATTTGAAATTCTACCATCTAGTCAGTGTTTGCTAAACCTACTATAGAACTATACTTAAACAGACAACCCTCAGTCACCTACAGATGCAACATGTCTAAATATAAAAAAGTTCTTTTTCCTCCAGCCCACATTTTCTTCTAGATCACTCAATAAAGTTACCTATCAATTGAACTTAAACTTTCAATGTCATCTTGTGCCCTGGGCAATATTCAAGTTCAAGGGTAATTTAGTTAATAGTATAATTTTTTACTTAGAAATATATGCCTATTTTTGAAATTGAAAAATAAACACAAATGATTATATGTAAATATTGTTTCTGTTCTTTTTCTTTTGTACATTAAAAGCTATCTTAGTCTTTATTTGGGTATCTTTATGCAATAGGAACTTTAAAAAACTATTTCTCTTTCACTTGTTCTTCATTTGTTAAGAATGTCAATTTGTAGATTTACCTCTGCTATGTATTTCTGTCTTTTTTCATATCTCATTTTGACTTATTTCCTTCATCTCTGTGTTATGAAGGAATTTATCAAGTGTATTTGACCCATATTTTCGGTATGGTCAAATAGGTTTTATTTTTCCATTCTGCATTAATTTTCTGGCTACTTTAAAAATAAATACCAGTAACTGGGTGATTTAAAACAATAGAAATTCATTCTGTCATAGGTTTGGAGACCTAAAGTCCAAAATCAAGGTGTTGGCAGGATTGTGCTCCCTCCAAATTGTCTATGGAAGAATCTGTGCCCTGACTTTTCCAACTTCTGATGGCTTTTGGACCTTTTTGGCTTATGGATCCATCACACCAATCTTTTCCTACTAACATTGTCTCCTCCTCTTTTGGGTGTTTAGTGCTAAATCTCCTTCTCCCTCTTTTTTATAAGGATACATGTGATGGCATTTATTGCTCACCTGAATAATCCAGGAAAACATACTCATCTTTTTTTTTTTTTTGTGGTCCTCGGGATTGAACCCAGAGCCTTGGTAGAGGCAAGCACTCTACCAACTGAGCCCAAGATAATTTTCTTTTATGTGTAAGGTAATATTCATAGGTTCAGGGAACAAGGACTGGGACATACCTTTTTGGGGACCACCATTCAGACTCCTACACTTTTAAATTTTTAATTCATGTCTAATTTTCATTTTTACTCAGTATTTCATAATTCTGTAAAAAATGAATTTTCTGCCAAATATCCTTAAGAGAGAGAGCTATTATTGCCTATTTTCAGTACATGATAAAATGAAAATAAAACTGAGTTGACTGATACATGTTCAGAGATCAAAAGTAGATGTGTCCATATTTGTATTAAAAGAAAAATGGTTGATGCGAATTCTAAGACAAGAAAGCCTATGGAACAGGAAGGTGGAAAGAAGAAAGCTCCAACAACTGGCAGCTTTATTTTATCATGACAGTCATGGCACATCCCTCCACTGTAACTACTCTTATTAAGGACACTAATACCTTCTTGTCATCACATCAAACTATCATTTCTTCTTCAAATTCTCATTCTCTCATATAGTTTACCACTTTGGGGCTTCCTGACTAACGTTCCTCATTTGATTTCCATGTATCCTACCAGACAGTTTTGGGTTTCTGTCTTCCTATCTTAATTTCCCTTTATAATTTCCTTTGATTAAGGTTGAAATATTGTAGGGCAGTCTTTAAATTAAGTCTCCATATTTACCCTCTCATGGGGTAAACTCATCTAGGACTGTGACTCACTTTGCTTCAGGGCATTTATACCTGTAAGTTCCTCTACTAAGAAACTTACTGTAGATTTTCATGTGGCTATCTCCTTTTCATGATTCATTTACGTGTCCTACATTTATCTTTCTACCAAATATATCCAAATATTAAAAAAAAAAACCTCCCGATCTTCCCTGAGTAAATTATATCACCATCCAAATCAGTTTTTCAGATTAAACACATAGGCAATATGTGGTTTGATTATTCTCTTCCACTAACCTTAACATCCAATGAATCACCTGGTATTATTAGCTTCATCTTCATAATGTACCCTGAAACTTAGCTTCATAGTTAATAGAGTAGACAAAACTCTAAGATGTACCACAAGATCTCTCACCTCTCATCAACATGCTGTGCATGTCTCACGAGAGTAAATACGATGGATTTTACTTCCATGATTATATTATATGGCAATAAAATGACAATAAAATACTGAGATTATCCAGGTGTGCTTGATCTAATCAGTTGGCATTTTATTTGTTAATTGTTTATTTTTTAAATTTGATCTTTTTAAGATATTTTTGACAGTAGAGTGTATTTTGACATATTATATATACATGGAGTATAACTTCTTCTAATTAGGATCCCATTCTTGTGGTTGTACACATTGTGGCATTACACTGGTGGTATATTCATATATGAACATAGGAAAGTTATGTCCAATTCATTCTATTCCCATTCCACCTTCTTTCCCTTCAATCCCCTTTGTCTAATCCAATGAAACTTCCATTATTCCCCCCACCTTATTGTGTATTAGGATCCACATATCAGAGAGAATATTTGGCTTTTGGTTTTCTTGGATTGGCTTACGTCACTTATCATGATAGTCTCCAGAGCAATCCACTTACCAGCAAATGCCATAATTTCATTCTTCTTTATGGTTAATATTCCATTGTGCATATATACCACATTCATCTATTATAGAGCACCTAGGTTGGTTCCAGAGCTTAACTATTGTGAAATGAGCTACAATACACATTGATATGGTTGTGTCACTACACTATGCTGATTTTAAGTCCTTTGGTATATGCTGAAGATAACTGAATCAAATGGTTGTTCCATTCCAAGTTTTCTGAGGAATATCCAATACTGCTTTCCTGAATGGTTGCACCAATTTGCAGTCCCACTAGGAATGTATAAGTGTACTATTTTCCCCGCATCCTCATGAACATTTATTGTTACTTGTATTCTTGATAATTGCTGTTCTGACTAGAGTGAGATAGAATCTTAGTGTAGTTTTAATTTGTACTTCTTTAATTGCTAGAGATGTTAACATTTTTTTATGTATTTGTTGACTGACTGTATTTTTTCTTCTGTAAAGTGCCTAGTCAGTTCCTTTGCCCATTTATTCATTGGGTTATTTGTGGTTTTCTGATGTTAAGTTTTTTAAGTTCTTTATGTATCTTGGAGATTAATGCTATATCTGAGGTGCAGGTGACAAAGATTTTCTCTCATTCTGTAGGCTCTCTTCATGTTATTGATTGTTTCCTTTAGTGTGAAGAAGTTTTTTAGCTTGACACCATTCCATTTATTGATTCTTGATTTTACTTCTTACACTTTAGGAGTCTTGTTGAAGAAGTCAGTTTCTAAGCCAACATGATGGAGAGTTGGGCCTACATTTTCTTCTAGTAGGTACAGGATCTCTGGTCCAATGTATAGCTCCTTGATCCACTTTTAGTTAAGTTTTGTGCAGGATGAGAGATAGGGGTTCAATTTCATTTTGCTACAATGGATTTCCAGTTTTCCCAGCACCATTTGTTGAAGAGGCTATCTGTTTTTCAATGTATTTTTATGGCACCTTTGTGTAGTAGGAGATAACTGTATTTAAGTGGGTTTGTCTCTGTGTCTTCTATTCTGTTATATTGGTCTCCATGTCTGTTTTGGTGTGAATACCATGCTGTTTTCGTTACTATCCCTCTGTCCTATAATTTAGGATCTGGTATTGTGATGCCTTCTGTTTTGCTTTTCTCATTAAGTACTGCTTTGGTTATTCTAGGTCTCTTATTTTTCCAAATGAATTTCATGACTGATTATTCTATTTCTTTGAAGAACATCATCAGAAGCTTAATAGGAATTGCATTAAATCTGTACAGCACTTTTGATAGTATGGCCATTTTGACAATATTAATTCAGCCTATCCAAGAACATTGGAGTTCTTTCCATCTTTTAACGTGTTCTTCAAATTCTTTACTGTTCTGTAATTTTCATTGTAGAGGTCTTTCACCTCTTTTGTTACATTGATTCCCAAATATTTATTTCTTTTTTGAGGCTATTGTGAATGAAATAGTTTTCCTAATTTCTCTTTCAGCTGATTCACCACTGATGTATAGGAATGCAATTGATTTATGGGTGTTAATTATAGCCTGCTACTTTGCTGAATTCATTTATGAGTTCTAGAAGTTTTCTGGTGGAGTTTTTTAGGTTTTCTAAATGTAGAAATATGTCCTTAGCTAATAGGGAGAGTTTGAGCTCTTCATTTCCTGTCTGTACCTTTATTTCTTTTGCCTAATTTGCTCTGGCTAGAGTTTCAAGGACTATATTGAATAGAAGTGAGCATCCTTGTTTTGCTCCAGTTTATCAAAGAATGCTTTCAATTTTTCTCTATTTAGAATGATGTTGTTCTTGGATTTAGCATACATAGCTTTTACAATGTTGAGGTATGTTCCTACTATTCCTAGTATTTTGAACATGAATGGATGCCATATTTTGTCAAATGCTTTTTCTACAGTTGTTGAGATAATCATGTGATTCTTGCCTTTAAGTCTACTAATGTGATGAATTTCATTTATTGGTTTCTATATGTTGAGCCAACCTTACATCCCTGGGATGACCCCATGTGGTAATGGTATACTATATTTTTAATGTGCTTTTTTGTGATTTGCCAGTATTTTATTAAGGATTTTTGCATCTGTACTCATCAGGAAATTTGATTTGAATTTTTCTTTCCTTGATGTGTCTTTGGTTTTAGTGTCTGGGTGATACTAGCTTCTTAGAATGAGTTTGAAAGGATTCCCTCCTTTTCTATTTCACGGAATAATTTGAGAGGGATTGGTGTTAGTTCTTGTTTGAAGGTCTGGTAGAACTTGACTGAGAATCTTTCTGGGCCTGGGCTTTTCTTTGTTGGTAGACTTTTGATGGTGTTTTCGATTTTGTTGCTTGAAATTGATCCATTTAAATTTTCTATGTTCTTGTGATTCAGTTTGGGTAGGTCATATATCTCTAGAAATTTGTTGATATCTTCAAGATTTTCTATTTTATTGGCATATAAATTTTCAAAATATTTTCTGATTATCATCTGTATTTCAGTAGTGTTCATGGTGATATTTCATTTTTCATCATGAATTTTAGTAACTTGAGATTTCTCTTTCTCTTGTTTAGCTTGGCCAAGGGTTTATCAATTTTATCTATTTTTTCAAAGAATAAACTTTTTATATCATTGATTTTTTTGTGTTTCAATTTCATTGATTTTGGCTCTGATTTTAGTAATTTCCTGTTTTGTACTGATTTTGGTAATGGTTTGTTCTTTTCCTAGGGCTTTGAGATGTAATATTAGGTTATTTATTTGGTGACTTTCTATTCTTTTAAGGAATGGACTCAATACCATGAACTTTAAGAACTGCTTTCATAGTGTCCCAGAGATTTTGATATGTTGTGTTGCTATTGTCCTTTACTTCTAAGTATATTTTTATTTAATCCCCAATTTCTTCTGCTATTCACTGGTCATTCAATAGTACATTTTTTAGTCTCCAGGTGTTAGAATAGCTTCTATTTTTACTTTTATCATTGATTTCTACTTTAATTCCATTTTGACCTCATAGAATGCCCAGTATTATCTGTATGTGTTGTATTCACTAAGAGTTGTTTTGTGTTATAAAGTATGTCTGTTTTATAGAAGGATCCATGTGATGCTGAGAATAAAGTGTATTCAGTCATTATGGATGAAATAGTCTATATATGTCTGTTAGCTCTAAATAATTGTATTTTTTAGTTCTATAGTTTATGGACTTTTTTTTTTGGAGGATCTATTCAGTGATGAGAGAGGCATGTTAAAGTTACCCAGTATTATTGTGTTGTAGTCCACTTGATCCATGAAATTGAGAAGGATTTGTTTGATAAACATAGATGCTCCATTATTTGGGGCATAAGTATTTATTATTGTTATGTCTTGTTGATGTATAATTCCCTTAAGTAGTATGAAATGTACTTCTTTGTCCCTTTTGATTAACTTTGGTTTGAAGGCCACTTTATCCCAATATAAAAACCCCTCCTTGTTTAACAGATCTATATGAATGATATGTTTTTTTTCCATACTTTTACCTTCAGTCTGTGGATATCTTTGCCTATGAGGTGAATCTCTGGGAGACAGCATATTGTTGGGTCTTGTTTTTTATGCTATTTTATTTATTTTTTATTTTTATTTTTATTTATTTTTTTTTAACCAGGGATTGAACTCAGGGACACTCGGCCACTGAGCCACATCCCCAGCCCTATTTTGTATTTTATTGAGACAGGGTCTCACTGAGTTGCTTAGGGCCTCGCTAAGTTGCTGAGGCTGGCTTTGAACTCACGATCCTCCTGACTCAGCCTCCCAAGTCGCTTGGATTACAGGCGTGCGCCACCACGCCTGGTTGGGTCTTGTTTTTTAATCCAATCTGCAAGTATATGTCTTGACTGATGAGTTTAGGCCATTTACGTTCAATATTATTATTGAGAAATTGTTTCTTTTGTTGTTATTTTTATTTATTTCTAGTTTCTAAGTTGAATTATATTCTCCTTTGATATACTACTCTTCTAGTTTAGTTTCACCCTCTGCCAGTTTTTATTTGTATTCTTCATTTCTTCTTCATGTAATATTTTACTGAGTATATTTTGTAGTGCTGGCTTTCTGGTTGCAAATTCTTTGAACTTTTGGTTTATCATGGAAGATTTTTATTTTATTATCAATTCTGAAGCTTAATTTTGCTGGGTATAGTATTTTGGGCTGGCATCCATTTTCTTTCAAAGCTTGGTATTTATTATTCTGGTTTGGGTGAGCAATCATTTGAGATCCTGTTTGTTTTCCCTCTAAATGTGACCTGTCATTTTCCTCTGGGTGCCTTTAAAATACTATCCTTATTCTTCATGTTAGGAATTTGCAAAATAATGTGCCTTGGTGTGGGTCTGTTGTAATATTGTATATTTAGGGTCATATAAGCCTCCTATATTTGATTTTCCATCTCATTCTTTATGTTTGGGAAATTTTCTGATTCAATTATATTGAAAATATTGTACATTCCTTCTCTGTATCTCTGAGCCTTTATCTATCCTGATAAATCTTATATTTGGTCTTTCATGTTATCACATATTTCTTGGAAGTTCTCTCTTAATGTGTTTTATCCATGCACAACTTTATTTTCAAGATTATATATTTTGTCTTAATTGCCTGAAACACTACCTTCCAAATGCTGGTGATGCATTCCATTGAATTTTTTTTTATTCATTTAATTTTGATTCATTGTACACAAACAGAGTACAGCTATTGTTTCTCTGGTTGTACACAAAGTAGAGTCATACCATCAGTGCATTCATACATGTATACAGGGCAATGATGTCTGACTCATTCTGTTATTATTACCCCCCACCCTGACCCCACCCCTCCCTACCCTCTATGCTCTCTATCCTTCCTCCATTCTTGCCTTCCTTCTATCCTGCATTATGCATCATCATTCACTTATCAGAGAAACCATTTGGCTTTTGGATTTTGGGGATTGGCTAATCTCACTTAACATGACAGTCTCCAACATCATCCATTTACCTACAAATGCCATAATTTTATTCTTTTTTATGGCTGAGTAATATTCCATTGTGTACATATACCATTCATCTATTGGTTCCACAGTCTAGCTATTGTGAATTGAGCAGCTATGAACATTGATGTGGCTGCATCACTGTAGTAATCTGATATTAAGTCCTTTGGGTATAGGCCAAGGAGTGGGATAACTGGGTCAAATGGTGGATCCATTCCAAGTTTCTAAGGAATCTCCACACTGCTTTCCAGAGTGGCTGCACCAACTTGCAATCCCACCAGCAATTTATGAGTGTACCCTTTCCCCCACATCCTTGCCAACACCTGTTATTGCCTGTATTCTTAATAAAAGACATTCTAATTGGGGTAAGATGAAATCTTAAGGTGGTTTTGATTTGCATTTCTCTTATAACTAGGGATGTTGAACATTTTTTCATCTGTTGATTGCTTGTAGATCTTCCGTATTTTTAATTTGGTTTGTCGATTCCTTCATTTTGAGAATTTCTGCTTGATTTTTTTAATAGAATCTCTGTTTTTGAAGTGATCTTTCACTTCCTGTATTTTCCCCAATTTCACTTCTTAAATTGTCCTTTTCCTCATAGATCAGTTTAACCAAGTACATTGTAAACTCTTTCTCTGACATTTCTTCCACTGTGGTGTTGATGGATTCTGTTATTGAAGTACCTTGGTTTGTATGGGGTGACTTGTTCCCTTACTTTTTCATGTTGCTTCTGTGTCTACTCATCTTACAGTATGGATTTGAGGTAGTATAGTTTTTTCCCTGTGAACTTTGAGTGTCCCTGAAGGTTTCCAGTACCTCACCATTTAGGGGGAAAAAATAATAACTACAACCAATGCAAACAATACAGCATTGACCAAACAATTTCTGCTATGACATCTACAATGTTAATAGTTACAATAAACAGAAATGATGTGATATGTTATTGCCCACAGTAAATACACCAAGTTTGCAAAAGGGTTCATAATTTTGAATGGTGGACAGGGAGAGAAGAGAAGTAATGTAGGATGTAATGATTATGAGGAAGTAGGAGAGAAAATAGAAGTAAAAAAAATTAAGTAAGAGTGAAAGAGAACAACAGAGTTTGGATATCAGGAGAAGAAAAGAGAGAAAGAGAATCAAGGAAACTGATAAGTGAAAGAAAAAATATATCAAGTAAAGTTTTTAAATATTAAAAACAAAAATAAAAGCATACAAAACAAAACTAAAATATACTAATCAAACATCCTAGTCCTCAAAATACTTATCCATGGAAAATAACTGGCTTCAAAGATGCTGGAAATGAGAAAAAAGCAAATATGAAAATGTGTAAGTGTCCATGAATGATTTAGGTCACAATTAAATAAGAAAAAAGAAAAAAGAGGGGAGAAGAAAGAAAGAAAAATTAAAAGAAAATTTTAAAAACATCTCAATGAAAAGTTAAAGAATTGTTTTCAATGGAGTTCAAAAGATTCTCAGCTCAGTGTTAGGTGGGGTGACCTGGAATTTGATGCCTGCTCCAACCTCAGGGTGGGGTTGCTGGAGAGAGGAAATCCCATAGGCAGCACTCCTAGAGGCTGGGTTTATACCTAGGTAGGTTCCATGTTCTTTGTTGAATGGCAATTGGTCTGGAGATTTTAAATCAGTGACCTCTGTGGTCCAGTAGTTGCCAGTCTATGCTGGAAGTCTGCACTCTACAGATCTCCCCTGGGTTCCACTTGTGCAGTGGAGGAGTCAATTCTTAGTCCCCTCCATCACTTGTGGATTCCACATTTCCTGTCTCTTGGGTTCAGGCTTCAAACTCAATCTCTCCCACTCCCACCCTCTCAAATATTTGATCAGCTTTGAGTGTCTCTCCTGTGATAGAAAAACCAGACCTGACTATAAAATGAAATTATAAGAACATTATGATGAAGAACCAATGCCTGGGAACTTAATACCCTTCCTCTTTTGTCAGCCTTTCTTTGGGAAACCCATGGGTCCTTACCTATTGGAGTATAAATAGCTGTCTCCAGGATTCTGACTACTCCCTCTTTAAATGGGAACACCCCTGTGCCAAGCTTTCAAGGCCAGAGATTCAACAGATGCCTGTGAAGAGTAATTTCTTCTTATACTTTGTAACTTTCTGAATTCTGTAGGAATGTAGTTACCTCATTCATTAATAGGCCAATTAACTGCTGTCTAAACTATAACCTCATAGGCTTAGTTCTTAGAAATATAGATCTTAGGAGGATAAATTCAAGTTATCTTGAGTTACTACTGCCTGTGGTAAAAAGGCCACTTCATGATAACACTTGCAAGTGTCTTACTGATTTCATTCTGCACCTGTGAACTACTTATTGTAAAATTCAATTCCACCAATGCTGTAATGGTTAAGAAATGATGTCCTTTTCCTATAAAACCCCCATGGAACCTCAGCTTGGGGCCCAGAACTTCAGAGCATTAGCTCATCTGGGTCCAATGGCATAAATAATCCTGAGTCCTCCAATCCTTATAGTGATGCTTGATCTCTTGTTGAACTTGATTTCCACAACACTCCCATGATCCTACAAGTGGCCAGATTGGAGTGGGAAGGGAGAGCCAGTAATCCCCTTTGTAGCCCTTTTCCACATCTGATTTTCTCCTGGTCACTTAGGCACTCTATGTTGTGCAGTGTGGGTTTGCCAGGCCTGTATTTTGGGCCAAACTCAGGTTTGCCAGGAATTGGCTCCTCCAGCGACTAACCCCAGTGCTTCAGCTACAAAATGTTTCCTTCCTCTGTTCCCTGCAGGAACCTCAGAGAGATGCACCTTCTTTCCCACACAAGTATATTGTGCAGCATGCCTTTCAGTTTAGTTGGTCAGTATCTTTGGTTTCTGATCTCTTGGTACCCAGACATGCCTAAGGCCTCCTCAAAATGTGTGTTCCTTTAATTCCCTCACTTCTCCACTTTGCTTGTGGAGGGACCACTTTGGCTGGTGACTGGCAGTGGCAGCAGCAGTAGCACTGGAGATTTCTTACTTATTTTATTGTATCCATCCTCTTGAGTCCCCAATCTGCTTTGAGTGTCCAGTATTAACTCTGCCTCCTTTTTCACCTATCTTGCTGAGAGGCTTCCTATTGTCTTTCTTGGTTTCACACCATGGAGCAGGAAAAAAGCAACCTATTCTATTCCCTAGCTGAGTTTTTAAAAAGTAGAGAGTTTACTTTGGTTGGTCACAGAAGGGAAGTCATGTCTTTGAAGTATGAAAAAACTCAGAATGCCTTTGCTGACTTGAAGATAGTGTGGGCCATGTGTCAAGGAATAAAGATTGCCTCTAAAAGATGAGAGCAAGGCCTGGCTGAGAGTCAGCAAGGAAATAGGAATAGAGTCCCATAACCACATCAAATTGAATTCTACTAACAGTGCTTGGAAACAGATTTTTTTCCTCACAGCCTCCAACTTGGAGTTTACCTAACACACTGACTTTGACCTTTGAAGTATTAAGTAGAGAATTCAGGCACACTGTGCCTGGATGTATGACCTACAGAATTGTAATTATAAGTGAATGCTGTTTTAAACTCTGTATTTGTAGTAATTCAATATGCAACCACAGAAAGTCAATCAACATGCTGAAACCCTAATCCAAAGCTATAGCAGTCTATGTCCTCTACTTTAGAAAAAGCCTCCTAATTATAATTTTGGTACCCTTGTTTCCCCATGCTTCATTCTTTATACAACAATTGGAATAATCCTTTTAATTAAGAACATTTTTATTTGGGACATCAATTAGTATAATGTTCAATGGCATAATGATGATGATGCCAGTTTTCTTATGGATATTTTTGTTGAATGTTCATGTAATATCTCCTAATTTCTTGACTAGAATGTCAAATAAATGTTGCCTCATGTTTAAATATCTATCTGCGATTTTAATTTCATTATTTGCTTTAGATGATATAGTTTACCTCTTTATTAATTTAGTGAAAAAAATCACAAGGCATTTTATACTGATTAAACAATTACATAATTTAAAACATTTTTACTTTGGAGAATTTTTGGAGAAACTGTTGCCCATGTAATTTATAAAGCACTATCTTTTAATTACCTTTTTTTAGTTATACATAGCATTAGTATTCATTTTTACATAATTATAAAAGTACAGAATATAATTTGCTCTAATTCAGTCCTCAGCACTTCTTTCTTTCCCTTCCTCCTTCCCCGTTCCCTTCCCTATACTCTACTGACCTTTCTACTTACTTAATAGTGTTTTTTTAAAAAAATAGTGTCTTGTGAATAAACATAAAGGTGAGATTTACTGCAGTATATTCATATATGTACTTAGGAAAATAAGGTCAGATTCAGTCCCTGTTTTTCCTTAATCCTGTCCCTCCTCCTTTCCTGCAATCCCTTTCCTCTTCTCCACTGATCTTTCTCCTATTTGGGTGGAACTCCCTCACCATTTTCTTTTCTTTCCTTCCTTATTTTGGACTAACTTTTACATATAAGAGAAAATATTCAAACTGATTTTATGGGTCTGGTTTATTTCACTTAGTACGATGATCTCCAGCATCATCCATTTACCACAAATGCTATAGTTCCATACACCACATTTTCTTTATCTATTCATCTGTTGACAGGCACCTCGATTGGTTCCATAGCTTGGCAATTGTGAATTATGCTTCTGCGGACATTGATGTGGCTATATTCCTACAGTGTGCTGATTTTAGATAGTTTGGATATATACCAAGGAGCAGGATACCTGGGTCACATGGTGGTTCCAACACTAATATTTAGAGGAATCTCCATATCCCATCAACAATGTATGAATGTTCCTTTTCCCCCACATCCTTAACAATACTTATTGTTACTTATATTCTTGATAATTGCCTTTCTGACTGCAATGAGATGAAATCTCAATGTAGTTTTGATTTGCATTTTCTGGATTGCTAAAGATATTAACATTTTTGGATGCTAAACATTTTTCATATCTTTATCAGTCATTTGCATTTCTTAGAGAAATATATTTTGTTCTTTAACACATTTTTTTTAATATTTAGTGTTAAGTTTTGAGTTCTATATATATACTGCACCTGAAGAGCAGGTGGCAATGATCACCCATTCTGTGGGCTTTCTTTTCATGGTTTCATGCTTTTATTTCCTGTGAAGATTTTTTTGTTTGATGTCATCCCACTTACTGATTTTTTTTTTTTTTTTTTTGGTATCAGTGATTGAACTCAGGAGCACCTGACCACTGAGCCACTAAGTCACATTCCCAGCCCTATTTTGTATTTTATTTAGAGACAGTGGCTAACTGAGTTTCTTAGTGCCTTGTTTTTGCTGAGGCTGGCTTTGAACTTGTAATCCTTCTGCCTCAGCCTCCTGAGTCATGGGATTACAGGTCTGTGCCACTGCGCCCAGCCCCACTTATTGATTTTTAAACATATTTTTTCAGTTATAGATGGACACAATACTTTATTTATTTATTTATTTATTTATTTATTTAGGGTCTTGGTAGAGAATTCAGTTGAAATCTCAGTTGGTTTACTACTAAATGTGACCTGCTATTTTCCCTTGCGGCTTTTAAAATTTTATCCTTACTTTGAATATTAGGAATTTTCATTATAATGTCTTGGAGATATTTTTTGATCCTGCCTATGTGAAATTCTATGTGCTTCCTATATTTGAATTTCTATTTCATTTCTAAGATTTAGAAAATTCTATAATATTATTTCATTGAAAGGATTGTGCATTCTTTTACTTTGTATTTCAGAACCTGCATGTACCCCAATAATTCTTAAATTTGGTCTCCTGATACTATCCCAGATTTCTTGAATATTCAGTTCATGGTCTCTTAACATGTTTTTTTTTTCTACTTTTACCCATATTTTTATTGGTGCATCATAGTTGTACATATTGGAAATTCAATGTTATATAGTCATACAGGCACACAATGTAATGATCTAATTGCCATATCATTCCCCAGCATTTCCCCCCTCTCTCTATGCCTTCCATTCCTTGTTCCCTTTTCTCTACTGATCTCCCTTTGATTTATAGGAGATCCACCCAACCTTTGTTTTCCTTCTTCCTTACTAGCTTCCACATATGACAGAAAACATACAACCCTTAACCTTCTGAGTTTAACTTATTTTGCTCAATATGATGGCATTTAGTTCCATCCATTTTCCTGAAAAAGCCAAAATTTCAGTATAAATATGCAACCTGTATGATTCTACTATGTGTACAACCAGAAAAATGATAGTTGTACTCCATTTGTGTACAATGAACTAAAATAAAAAACAAAGGAAAAAGAAGCCAAAATTTCATTTTTCTTTATGGCTAAATAAACCTCCATTATACACACACACACACACACACACACACACACACATATTTTCCTGAATTGCTAATGATGATGAACTTTTTTTCATGTATTTTTTAGCCATTTGTATTTCTTATTTTAGATGTGTCTGCTTAGTTCATTTTCCCATTTATTAACTGGGTTATTTGATTTTTTGGTGTAACACTTTTTGAACTCTTTTATATTGTAGATATTAATCAGAAGAGTAGCTATCAAAGGTTTTTTCTCATTCTGTGGGTTCTCTCTTCACATTCCTAATTGTTTCCGTTGCTGTGCAGAAGCTTTTTAATTCAACGTTGTCCCATTTATTAACTCTTGGCATTATTTACTGAGCTTTAGGGTCCTATTGAGAAAGTCATTGCCTGTGCCAGAGCTGGAGTGTTGACATTTTCTTCTAGGAGCTATATAGTTTCTAGTCTAATTGTGAGGTCTTTGATCTATTTTGAATTGATTTTTGTGAAGGGTGAGAGATAAGGGTCTAGTTTCATTCTTCTATACATGGATAACCAGTTGTCCCCGCACAATTTGTTAAAAAGGCTGTTTTTTCTCCAGTGTATGTTTTTCGCACCTTTGTCAAGGATCAGATGACTTATCTGTGTGGGTCTTTGTCTTCTATTCTGTACCATTGGTCTAGACATCTGTTTTTACGCCAGTACCATGCAGTTTTTGTTACTATAACTCTGTAGTATAATTTGAAGTCAGTTATTGTGATTCCTCCAACATTGTTTAAAATTTCTTTGGCTATTCTCAGTCTTTTATTCTTCCAAATAAATGTTAGGACTATTTTTTCTAGTTCTGTGAAGAACATCATTGTTATTTTGATGGAGACTGTATTTTAATAGTATGGTCATTTTAACAATATTAATTCTGCCTATCCATGAACATGGAGGTCTTTCTATCTTCTGAGGTCTTCTTCAATTTCTTTTTTCAATGTGCTACTGCTTCCCCAGTTTTCATTGTAGAAGTCTTTCACCTCCTTAATTAGATTTTTCTTAGGTCTAAAATTTGTTTGGTTTTGAAGCCCTCGTGAACGGAATTGTTTCCTGAGTTCTTTCTCAGAAGATTTGTTGTTGGTATATAGGAAAGTTATTGATTTTGTGTATTGATTTTTGTAACCTTCTACTTTGCCAAATTTATTAGCTCTAGCAGTCTTTGGTAGAGTTTTTGGATCTTCTTGGTATAGGATCATATCATTTGCAAACAGTGATAATTTGACATCCTTTCCTATTTTTGTCCCTTTCGTTTCCTTCTCTTGCCGAATTGCTCTGGCTAGAACTTATAACAGGCTGCTTTTCTGATCTCAGGATGTTCCCTACTAAATCTGTCCATTGTGTTCCTCTGTGCTCTGCCTTCCTCTCTGCTGACCAGCATTGCTACTGCTGCTGTCACAACCATTTGGCTTCAATGTAGACTTTCTTCTGTGTTTAATGTACCCAAATTTCTGAGTCTCTAAGACACTCTGTCTAATGTTGAGCTTTAGTGAAATTCCTCTTTCAATCACCTCCCAGAAAAGCAGTACTTCTTCTGCTTGAATCCAGAGTCACAGAGTAACTAGGAATGCAACCTTCTTCTAGCCTGCCATCTTAAATCCCAGATTTACATCTTTCATGATCAACTTTATTTTCAAGATTATATACTTAGTCCTTAATGCCTGAAAATCTACCTTCAAAGTGGTCTAATCTATTGGTGATACCTTTCATTGGAATTTTAATTTGGTTTGCTGAGTCATTTTCAGGATTTCTGTTTGGTTGTTTTTCAAAGTCTCTAATTTCCAGAGTAATCTTTTTCATAATCATTCTTTTCGAAGCCTAAACATAATTGTTACTCACTGGCTTATGCTCTCCAAAGGTTTTGTCATTACTTAGAATAAATCCAAAAACATTTAACATGTTCTATGTTATTCTATTTGTTCTCTCATCTAACTTTCAACCTCATCTCCTGCCTGTAACCAGAATTATTCATTCCTCAAACATTCCAAACTCATATAACAGAGATTTTATGCATTCTCCTTATACTTAGAATATTATTTTGCCATTTTCTTGTCATTTGCCATCTCCTTTTGTGACTGACTGTCCTATCTCTTCCATACCAACAACTCCTTATTTGCATATCCTGCTTTATGTTACCTTTTATTATGTAGTTAAAATATTATTCATTTATATGTTTAAATTTTTAACAAGGGTTTATCTCCCTGCAAGAATGTAAATTAAATATGGTCATCTCTTTATCAGGAAAGGGCTTTCTGAATTTAATTCACTGTTCTATTGTTTTCTTCATATACTAGAGTACAATCAATAATCAATACTTTATTCTTTTTCTTCATGCTTTAGTTCCAAAGCATTACATTCTGCAGCACTTCCTTCTCAGTCCTGTTAAGTAGCCAATTTTTAGTTTTTATTGAAGATATTGGTTAGAATATCTTCTTGCTTATTTAGAAGTTATAATGTTATTTATAGTATCATAATGGCCTGTAAGAAATCTTGAAAATTTCCAACAGAGCTCCCCAGAGATGGAGGTTATTATGGGTGGTAGTTGTTCCCATAAATGGCAACCATTCACATATAGGGTAAATAATCACATGATAAGTGTAAAGAGTTCAAGTTTCATATGGATAGCTTGACTTTTAAGGTTCTCTTGTCTTTGAAATACTATGATTCATATTTAAGAGACTATCCCTAATTGATAAAATTCACACTGGGTGGTCAGTTGAATGTCCTTCCTATTACAAACTGATATATACCTAAAATAATCCTTACTACATAAATTTTAACATGGGTAAATTTGTTTTCTTTTTATTTTTATCACAAATAAAGGGATAAATTATTTTGGAAAATAATTTAAACTCTAAACTAGTCAGGATTGATATTGAGAAATAATACTAAAGTCAATATTCTTCTAACATGTAATACATGCCTAGCCTATAAATAAAAATCAATACATCCAACTTATGGCTTATTTCAGTATAGAATTTAAAATATTTCAAAATAAAGTTTTTAAGTAACACTTTATACCTAACTCCTTTATAGTTTATAAACACTTAGAAGAATATATTAAAAGTTAGGAAAACATATTTTATGTTCTTTTATTATTGTAAAGTAACTTACCCTGGTGCATAATTACATATGAAAAGTGCTGCATGTATAATGTTTCCAATTCTTGCACATGGAGTAACAGCACAACCAACTTTGTAAGAGTTATCCCAAACAAGCTACAATAAAATTTTTAAAGAAAACATAAAATATAATTCTAAACATTATTCTTTTATAAACAATAATATATTACATTAACACAGAATATACAGCCAAGAAATTCAAGGACTATGAATTATTTTAATTTAGACCCAATTAAAAATTATTGTGGGTTTAGGACAGCATTTCCAAAACTGTATTAAGAGATATATTTTAATACATTCTACAAATAGTGTATTAGGAAAAACAGGTTGACCACACTGATCCAGAATATTACTTCAGAGCCAAAGTAATTCAAACATGATAAACTGATTTTCAACCCATTTGAATTTGAAAATTCTAGGTCACTGGCAGAGAGAAAGGAGAAAGGAGAAAAATTTTTGCAAAGATGGAAGTTGTGAATAAAAAGAAGAGAAAGAGGGACAGTAAGATTATAGAAAGGAAACCAAAGAGATAACAAGAGTAAAGAGTAATTGACTGGTATTAGCATTTCTCCCTTCTTTTGTTGAGGAAATTACATTATAAAATACAAAGTGTGGTGCCAGGCATAGTGGTGCACACCTCTCCTAATCCCAGCAGCTTAAAAGGCTGAGGCAGGAGGATCACGAATTCAAAGTGAGCCTCAGCAACTTAGGGAGGGCTCTAAGCAACTCTCAAGACCCTGTCTCTAAATAAAATATAAAAAAAGGAAAAAGGGCTGGGGATGTGGCTCAATGGTTAAGTGCCCCCTGGGTTCAATCCCTGGTACCAAAAAAAAAAAAAAAACAAAAAAAAACAAAACAGTTTGGACTTTTCATTCAGTAAAAAACAGGTCTTAAATTGAAGTGAAAAAGGTGGGGACAATGAAAGACATTTTAAAAATTCTCTGTATAACTTTAATATTTCTAATACTTGGAGTAAACAAAAAGTACTCATTTTGTTTTGTTAACCTGTGAAAGAGGAGACATTTCCATTTCAATTCTTTTACTTATCTCTAATCTTATTGGTTTTAAAAGTTTGTTTCTTAAAGAAATAGAGTGATTTATTAAAAGAACAGAAAATATACTGTAGGAATTGAAATGGAATCCAGCAGGCCAAATTCAGGACACAAGAATTTCTAGGAACTAGAATTAAGGAGGAGAAAATACTGAGTATAGTAGCAGGTCAGGAAGTAGATCTGATTAGTTTACTGAAGTTATTAAAGTCAGATTAATGAATATAACTTTGATATGAGTAAGAAAATGAAGAATTGTAACTTTCTAGAAGAACTAATAAAAAAGAGTTAATCAAAAAAGTTTGAAGAATGATTCATTTGATGGAGAAGATATGAGTTCAATGTGAATAAATTACAAAATTTTGAGTTTTGCATAAATCATGACACCAGGAATACTGATTGAAAAATAACCATGTTTTAAGTAAACATGGGAGTTCAATAACTTCTTTGATTTCTGATACAAATATTTATTGAAGACCTAAATAACATCGTGTAGTTATGTTCAGAATATATGAATGAGAAACAAGTTCTCCACTCTCAGTGTATTATTAGACATAAATAGATGATTATTAAACAATGTGATATATCAAATAATGAATAAATAAAAAGTGGTTCAAAATTCTTGGAGTATAAAGTATGATGATGGATTTTTGGACATTAGACATTAAAATAATAATATTAATTTGCATTGAATACTACTATACTACTATTTTAATCAGTCAGCTATAAAATAGTATGTATACTGATACATGCAAAGCATATTATCTTTTGTTTTTGTCCTCAATAATTTGTAAATAATTTGTATTTATGAGAATCTTACTTCCTTTTCTAGTGTGTACTATTTTAGAAAATTGCCTTTTATCTTTGAATATTGTTAGGTTTATTATATTTAAAAAAAATTTTTTTTGTGTGTGTGTGATACTGGGGATTAAACACTAGGCTTCATGCATGCTATGAAAGCACTCTACCACTGAGCTACACCCTGGCCCTAAAGGAATATTATGATTATGTGATTTACATAATGTATGGAACTATAGACATTTGAGGATAGGAATTAATATAATTTTAATTTTATAAAATTAGTAATTTTACCATTCGAGTTTACTTACAAATTTGAAACATAAAACTAGGTGGTAAAGCAATTAAGAACTCTATCAATTTAATAGCAATATAAAAATTAGATACCTGCTTATAATGAGAACAGTTTTTAGAGCAGCTTCCATCTTCAAAATTATAATATTTCTTCTCCTCATACCAACTTCTGATAGCAGTAGTTGCAGTAAATTCATTTTCAAGGCCAACCCACATATTTTCACCAATACCATTAAATGTAGGATGGGCCATATGTATTTCTTCTAAATGAATATTAGGCATAAACACACACTTTTTCCCCCATGCTCTAGCAGTTCGTGATAAAGCTACATCCCAAGTCTGTAAAAAACAAAACAAAACAAAACAAACACAAAAAGCAGAGAAAACAGAACAATAATAATAGGAATTTTTATGCTCTAGATTATTTTCCCGTAATTCTCTAGTTTGAGTGTAAGAATTCTAACTTTGTACGTATGGGTTTTGTTTATGGAATTTCTGGGGGGAAATGTTTTTTGAGATAATTTTAAGTCAAATGACTATAACCTTCAACAAAGGACCATTCTTATATTTGTAAATGAAGTAGTGAAATGATAGACAATGCAAATCATAATATTCTTAAGTGTAGTCTGTTTAGAACATATATTTTAATCTCATGCCTTTTGTACTTAGTAACATAACGATTTCAAGTAGAATTCATCTAATAACAATTTATTGGGTCTTCATTATATACAAAATATTGTGTTGTCAGCATTAAAATGAGAAGTCAGCATAAATTTTGTCCTCAAGTTGCTTATTGATAGGCTAAGATATATCATCACACCAAAATACTAAGTATATATGTTACAGTAAACATTTCTGAAAAACATTAAGATATTCTAAGTTTTCTTATTAATTTCACAGATTATACATGAATTAATTAGAGAAAATAAGCAAATCAGATCTTTAGAATATCTCTTCATTACTTCCCCAAAGGTAACCATTGTTCAAAAGACTACCTATTCATATATTTCTCTATCTCTGTATATACCCACACATACACATGCATTTAAATATGTGTTTGGTTATTTTAAATGGGCATTTCGTGATTGGTTTTTCTTTGTACTATTGTGATCATACATTATGGTTTTTCCCCAAAGGCCATATACTAAATGCTTGGTCCCCATCTGATGGCACCATTGAGATGTAGTGGAAACCTGAGGAAGTGGGGCCTACTTCAAGGAATTAGATCACTGGGGTGTGCCTTTGGAAGGTATATTTTGTCCCTGCCTCTTGGATCTCTTTATCTGTTTTCTGGCTACAATGAGGTAAAAAGCTTTACTTCACCACAGCCTTTATGCCATGATGTTCTGCCTCACCATAGGTCCACAGAAATGGAGTCAGCTGAACATGGACTGACACCTCTGAAGCTATAAGCCAAAATAAACCTTTCCTCTGTTTTTTCCCTCTGATATTTTGTCACAGTGATGGAAAGCTGACCAACACAAAAACCTGATAAAAAGTATAATTGTTACAGAAATATCAGTCCTTGTCCCCGATGCCAATTCAATAACGAGGACATGGTTTCAAGAAAAAGGAAAAAGAAGGTTCATTACTTTGCTAGCAAAGGAGAAGCACAGGAACTTCTGTCTCATAGGTTGTGATTCTGCCCGTCAAGAGGAGCAGGGAGCTTTTAAGGAAATGATTTAAAGGCTACATTGCATATGTTCTGCCTGGAGTTGTAATTCACTTGTTAATTTTGGAGATAGTCATTTCTGAGATATTCTGGTGTCTTCCCCAAAGTCTGAATTACTTCATTCCTATGGTGGGTTTGTGCTCAAGGACAGATAACTCTGCTTAGAATGGGGAAGAAAGATAATCCTGTTTCCCAAGAATAGGCAGCAGGAAAGATTAGGGAGGTGCAGAGAGGAAGAGAAAGAAATATGTTCTTTTTAAAAATAATTCACAGTTGCATAGCAACAAGGGATATTCAAAGCATTAAGTGGACCATGGTTACAGGATCACTGATATGACTATACCTGACCATGTGGTGTCAGAAGTCTTTAGAACTGGTTCGTGAGAGAAGTTTGAAAATGTTTTGAGAGGCAGCCCAGGAAAAGCTTAGACTGTTGTAAGCAGAGCTCTATGGGCAATTCTGACTAGGGCTCAGAAGACCACAATACTGATAGGAATGCAGACAATAAGTCTATGTCAATGAGGTTTTAGATGGGAATGAGGACTCTCTTGAGAATTGGACTAGAGGTCATTTACATTTCGACTCTGGCAAAGAACTTGTCTACATTTGTCCCAGTCCTAAGACTTTGTGTGAAACTCAATATAAAGATGCAGGGTAATTAATCTGGCAGAGAAAATTTCCAGGTAGCACAGCATTCAGGCAGTGCTGTGAGTATTTCTGACTAATTTTATTCAGATTAATAGCAATAATCAACAGTAAAAACCAGGGCAAAAAGATCTGAAAACCTTGTATAAAATTGGGACCAAAGAAGATATGGTTGATAAAGAGAGGAATGTCAATAAAAGCAAACAAAATACTTTAAACAGGGACAATAGGATAAGGCCTGAAGGGTATTTCAGAAATTGGTTATACTCCACCCCTTACAGGCTCAAGGAAGCAAAACTGTAAATTTGTTTGAAAGTCTATGCTTTGAGAAGTGAGCACTAGGGCAACCTGCTTGCACAGGGCCATCTAGAAAGGTGTTCCTTAGAGATCATTTTACCATTCTCAGCTGTGCAGGCACTTAGAGGCTGCTGCAGCTATGGTCCAAGTGGAGCCAAATACTGCTCGAATCAGTTCTAGACCTTGGCATCATCCATGTGATGCTGGTTTTGTAGGCATCCATTGTGCAAGAGTTGTGGGGACCCAGAGAATTCCAACTAGATTTTAAAAGAAGGCCTGTTAGGCTGGACAGTGTGTGGCAGGGTTAGAATCCCTGTGAGTAGCCTCTGAGAGGGTGATACATGAAGCTGCAAGAGTAGAGCCAAAGCTACAATGGAGAACCCAAGAAGTTGGAGATGCCAGGAATATGGAATGTCTGCTCAGGAAAGTTGTAGGCAATAAGTAGAGCCAGCCCCAAGACAGAGGTCATGTGGGCTACAACTGGCAAGCAAGGCCATAGGAAAGGGGTTGGCCCAAGCTCTTTGGAACTTGTACCATACTAACATATGCCCTGGATGCTGAACATGGCATTACAGGATTAACATTAGCCTGGTGGGGTTTCAGTCTTGCTTTGATCCAATTCCTCCTTGGTATTTTTCCTATTCCTCCCTTTTTGGAAAGGGAATGTGTATTCTGTCCCACAATTGTACACAGAAGTATGTAATTTTCTTTTTTATTTTACAGGAGCTCACAATTAAGAGTTTACTTAGAATCTCAGAGGAAATTTAGGATTTGGTCTTTTGAGTCACGTTGAACTGTTGAGTCTTTGGAGATGGACTGAAGACAATTTGCAATATGAGATGGACATGAGACACTGAGGTCCAGGGATGGAATGCTAGGTCTTCAATCTAAAATGTCTGCCAAAGACCATTTGTGAAGGCTTGGTCCCTCAGCTGAAGGTGGTATTGGAAAGTGGCAGAAACTCTAGGAGGTAAGGCCTAGTTTGAGGAATTAGGTCACTGGGGGTGTGCTCCTGAAAGGTATACTTTGTCCCTGGGCCTTAGCTCTCTTTCTCTCTCTCTGATTCCCAACCACCATGAGGAAAGCAGCTGTACCCTGCCATGTGCTCCCCACCATCATACTCTGCCTCACCACAGGCCCACAGCAATAGAACCAAATGACTAGAGACCAAATCCTCTAAAATTGTGAACCAAAATAAATATTTCCTCTTTGTTTTTCTCAGAAATTTTGTCACAATGACGAAAAGTTGACTAATACATCATTCCATATACGACATTATTAGTTTACAACTCACACTTATCATAGCGAGATTGTTCTACATTAATATGACTAGATCTGCTTAATTTGTACAAACTCTGCATATCATTCTATAGTATGATTCCATATTGATAGTTAATTCCATATTAATAGCCATAGTTAATTCCATATTAATAGCTTTTTAGATTATTTCCCTTTGCAATTTTAGATTATTCCTCTTAGTTATCCTTCTTCTGACTTATTTTGTATATAGTTTACAACCTTTACATGAGCCAATCACTATTTTAAGTTTTCTTTAATGTACCATCTCATTTAATTTTCACAATAATCCTATAAGTAATAACATGTATTATTATTATAAGTAATAATATACATGTATACACTTAACCATGGAGATATATTCTAAATAATGCATCAGGTAGTTCATCATTGTATGAATATAATAGAATATACTTACATAAACCTAGATAGTATAGCCTACTACACATCTAGGCTATATGGTATAAACCATCATACATGCAACCTGTCATTAACTATTTTTGTTTCATAAAGGAAGTTACTCAATTAGAAAGAAATTAAATACATTATTTAATGTCTCATAGTAATCTATGTGAAGATTGTATTTAAACCCAGGAAATCTAGTTCTCAACTCCATATTTGTTAGTATTTCAGTTAATTGTTTCCCATGATTATGTATGAATAAATTATGATAGTTTCAAATTCCTTTATTAAACCATGTATAAAATTATAGTTGGAGATAGAGGCTAAAGTTTCAAGAAGAAGTTGATAAGTTACTAATGAGCAATGTGGGAAAGCAAAAAATTTTATTAGCCTCTAGCCTTTAAATAGAAAAATTGAATCCATATTCTAAGTCATGCTTTATTAGAAGCAACATAAAAATTTTAAGATTTTTTTCAATATGCTTCCCTAGAATATGTCTAGGTATAAATCTTTTCTCATTAATTGTGCTTAGCGTTTGGTGGTCTCCATTAAAAAATAATTTTTGTTTCTTTTAAATTTTTTTCAAAGAATATAGTCATAACTATTATATATGGAGCAATGATTTTAACTCATTAGTTGATGAGGGAACTATTAGGAAGTCATAACTTTCTCAAGGAAAATACAAAGAATTGTCAATTTTATGTGTAGTAAATCAATTTACAAGTAAATGCAAAACTAGGTCTTATCCATAGGACAATAATCAATTACATTTCATCACACATGGCAATTTGGCATTTCTATGGATAAAATTAATTGCATATCACCAGTATTGTATGATTTCAGAATTGTAAATAGCCTAGCTCAAAGACAATTATGGAAAATATAACTGGTGTCAAAAATAAACAGGACACCCAATATTCAGTTTTTCAGAATTTTTCCTGGCATCTCTTTTATCTAAAAATCCATGTCTTTCTTCCGCTCTGGGAAAGTTGCCTCTATTATTTCTTCATTTCTCTCCTTTATTCTGTTTTAAAGAAGGCTCAGAAACACCTTACTAAAGTTGATCAAGGAGAGAAAATCGGTCCTCCCTCTTTGTGGTGAAGAAAAGAGCAATGTTCCTATTAATTGTAAGTCCATTACAATTATTTTTCCTTACTCTGTTTTTTGATAAGTATATTTTGGATTGATTTTCTATTGTCTGTTTCACAACTCTGTTTCCCTTTGTTTCTATTTCTCTTTTCTCTTCCTAACGGCCAAACTCTATTGTTCTTTCACTCTTCCTTTAATTCTTTTAGTTCTATTTTTTCTTCTCCCCACCGCATAAACAACATATCCTATTTGCCTCTGCATTTGCCCTATTTATCTGTTGAATCTACAAATCCTTTTCTACCCCTATCTCTTCTTTCTCTTAAGAAACTCTATCTTTAACTTCTGCCAACACTAATTGGTTTTACAAAAGCCAGACACCCACAACTAATGCTATAGCAACAATGAATACAAAGGAAGTCACAGAAAACACCTATTGTTTGATTTTATGCCCGAAGTTTCGTGATTACTTCGTCTTTACTAGAAATTGCATAGCTCTTTATGGTATCAATTAACTTTGTGTTAAAATAGGAATTTAGTACTTAATTTAGTACTATATATTGTATTCATAGTTGGATGCAATTATTTGGCTTCCCCCTAATCTTGAGGCAGAGGAAACCTACAGGATCACCAAAAGCACATAGAAAAGAAGCTCTGCTGCTTCAGAGCCACACAAACAATAGACAAACAATATGAAAAAGCAAGTGAATAAACCAACCCAAAGCTACCAGAATGACTCAATAGTATATTCCGCTGACACCTCAGTGGAGGAAATGTCAGAGAAAAAATCTAGAAAATTTATGGTTAATCTATGAGATAAAAGAAGATGTAAAGAGTAAAATCAGAGACAAGATACAAGAAGTGAAAGATCACTTCAGTAAGGAAATAGAAATTCTCAAGAAAATCAAATGGAAATTCTTGAAATGAATGAATCAATAAACCAAACTAAAAATTCAGTGCAAAGCATCACCAATAGACTAGACCATTTGGAATACAGAGTTTCAGGCAACATCGACAAAGAACATAATCTTGAAAATAAAGTTAATCATGGAGAAAAGATGTTAAGAGATCATGAACAGAATATTCAGGAAACATGGGATATTATTAAAAGGTCAAATCTAAGATTTATAGAGGTAGAAGAAGGCTTGGAGATACAAACCAAAGGAATGCACAATCTTTTCAATAAAATAATAACAAAATTTTCCAAATCTTAAGAAGGAAATGGCAACTTAAATATAGCAAACATACAGGAATCCAAATATACAAAATTACAACAGAGCCACTTCTAGGCACAATATTATGAAAATGCCTAACAAACAGAATAAGGATAGAATTTTAATAGTGACTAGAGAAAAACAACCAAACATTTAGACGTAAACCAATCTAAATCTCAGCTGATTTTTCAACCAGACCCTAAAAGTTAGGAAGTCTTGGGATATTATATACCAAACTCTGAAAGCAAATGGATGCCAATCAAGAATATAATTTCCAGCAAAATTAAACTTCAGGTTTGAAGATGAGGTAAAACCTTCCACAATAAACAAAAGTTAAAAGAATTCACAAGTAGAAAGCCAGCACTACAAAATATACTCAGTAAAATATTACATGAAGAAGAAATGGAGAATACAAATAAAAACTTGCAGAGGGTGAAACTAAACTAGAAGAATAGTATATTGAAGGAGAATATAATTCAACTTAAAAACTAGAAATAAATTTAAATGATAGGAAATAAAAATCATCTCAAAAATAACACTCAATGTTAATGGACTCAACTCATCAATCAAACAACAGACTAGAAGATTGGATTAAAAAATAAGACCCAATAATATGCTACCTCCAAGAGACTCACCTCATAGGCAAAGACAGTTACAGACTGAAGGTGAAAGGATGGGAAAAAACCATTCATTCACATGGATATCATAAACAAGCAATGGTTTTTCCTCTTATATCGGATAAAGTGGACTTCAAACCAAAGTTAATCAGAAGAGACAAAGAAGGCCATTTTGTACTGCTTAAGGGACTCCTATAACAGCAAAAAATAAGTCATAAATGTCTATGCCTCAAAAAATGGAGCATTTATGTATATCAAACTCTTCTCAATATCAAGAATCAAATAGACCACAACACAATAATACTGAGTGACTTTAACATACCTCTCTCATCACTAGACAGATCAGACAAAAAAATAAAGAAGCCACAGAATTAAAAATACTAACTGTATTATTAATTATAATTTAGACTTGAGAGACATAGAATGAAATCAAGATTTTAAAAAGATAATTCAAAAAATTGATGAATCAAAAAGTTGATTCTTTGAAAAAAATAAGCAAAATTGACAAACTCTTAGCCAAGCGAACCAAGAGAAAGAGAAAAAAATGCAGTTTACTAAAATCCAGGATGAAAATGGAGATATCACCACAGATCCTACTGAAATACAGAGGATAATAAAAGTATTTTGAAAATCTATACTTCAATAATTTAGAAAATCTTGAAGACATTGATAAATTCCTAGAGACATATGACCTACCCAAATTGAACCAGGAAGAATAGAAAATTTAAACAGATTAATTTCAAGTAATGAGTTTGAAGAAGTCATCAAGAGCCTGCCAACAAAAAAAGAAAACTCAGGACCAGATGGATTCTCAGCCAAGTTTTACTAAATCTTTAAAGAAGATCTAATACCAATAATCCTCAAATTATTCCATGAAATAGAACAAACTTCCAAAACTGATTCTACAAAACCAATATCACCTCGATACCCAAAACAGACAAAGACACATCAAAAGGAAAGAAAACTTCAGACCCATATCCTTGATGAACATAGATGCAAAAATTCCCCATAAAATGCTAGCAAATTGCATGCAAAAACACATTAAAATGATAGTGCACCATGATCAAGTGTGTTTCAGAGATAACAGATTGCAGAGATAACAGGTTGGTTCAACATATAGAAATCAACAAATGTAATTCACCACATCAATAGACTTAAAGAGAAGAATCACAAGATTATCTCAATAGATGCAGAAAAAGCATTTGACAAAATATAGCATCCATTCAGGATTAAAACACTAGAAAAATAGGAATAAAAAGATTATACTTCAACACTGTAGAAGCTACATATGAAAAACTAAAGGCCAACATCATTCTAAATGGAGAAAAACTGAAAGCATTCCCTCTAAAACCTGAAACAAGACAGGGCTGCCCACTTTCACCACTTCTATTCAACATAGTGCTACAATCTCCAGCCAGATCAATTGAGCAAAAAAAATGATATAAAAGAGATATGAATAGGAAAAAAGAGCTCAAACTAGCTCTGTTTGCCTATGACATGATCTTATATTTAGAAGACCCCAAAAAAACTCCACAAGAAAACTTTCAGAACTCATAACGAATTCAGCAAAGCAAAGGAGACAAAATTAACACTCCCTAAAATATTGTGTTTCTACACATCAATGACAAATCAGCTGAAAGAGAAATTAGGAAAACCATCCCTTTTACAATAGCCTCTCAAAAAAAAAAAAAAAAAACACTTGGGAATCAATCTAACAAAAGAGGTGAAGGACCTCTACAATAAAAATTACAGAACACTAAAAGAAAGAAATTGAGGAAGACCTCAGAAGGTGGAAAGACCTCTCATGTTCTTGGATAGGCAGAATTAATATTGTCAAAATGGCCATACCACCAAAAGTGATACGCAGATTCAATGCAATTCCCATCAAAATTCAAATGATGTTCATTTTGGAAATAGAAAAATCACTCAAGAAATCCATTTGGAAAAACAAGAAGCTCAGAATAGTCAAAACAATCCTTAATGAAAAACAAAAAGCAAAAAACAAAAAACGAAGCAGGAGGTATCATAATACCCAAACTAAAATTATACAAACAAAAAAAGCATGGTATGGGCAGCAAAACAGACGTGTAGACAATGGAACAGAATAGAAGACATAGAGACAAACCCACAAAAATAATTACTTCATACTAGACAAAGGTGTCAATGACATAGTCAATGGCATACAAATGGCACTGGGAAAACTGGAAATTTAACCCCTCTCTCTCCTTTCACCCGGCACAAAACTCAACTCAAAGTGGATCAAGGTCTAGGTATTAGACCAGGATCCCTGCACGTACTAGAAGAAAAGGTAGGCCCAACACTCCCAACATATTTGCACAGAAACTGACTTCTTTAATAAGACCCCTAAAGCACAAGAAGCAAAATCAATAATTAATAATGCCATGGCATTAAAAAGCTTCCTCACAGCAAAAGAAACAATAAGAGTGTGAAGAGAGAACCTACAGAATGGGAGAAAATCTTTGCCACCTGCACCTCAGATACAGCATTAATCTCCAGGGTATATAAAGAACTCAAAAAACTTAACACCAAAAAACCCCACAAATAACCCAATGAATAAATGGGAAAGTAACTGAACAGTCTCTTCTCAGAAGAAATACAAATACTCAATAAATTTATGAAAAAATGTTCAACATCTCTAGCAATTAGAGAAATGCAAATTAAAACTACACTGAGATTCCACCTCACTCCGGTCAGAATGACAATTATCAAGAATATAAGCAACAATAAAGGTTGGCAAGGATGTGGGGTAAAAAGTACGCTTATATATTGCTAGTGGGACTGCAAATTGGTGCAACCATTCTGTAAAATAGTATGGATATTCCTCAGAAAACTTGGAATGGAACCACCATTTGACCCAGTTATCCCATTCCTCAGTATATATTCAAAGGAGTTAAAATCAACATAGTATAGTGACACAGCCACATCAATGTTTATAGCAGCTTAATTCACAATAGCTAAGCTATGGAACCAACCTAGGTGCCCTTCAATAGATGAATGGATTAACAGAATGTGGTATATACGCATATTGGAATATTACTCAGCCATAAAAAGAATGACTGTATGACATTTGCCAGCAAATGGATGAATCTGGAGATTATCATGCTAAGTAAAGTAAGCCAGTCCCAGAAAACCAAAGGTTGAATGTTTTCTCTGATAGGTGGAAGCTAACCCACAATAAGGGGTTGGGGTGAGAGAGAACAATAGAAGTGCAGTAGATTAGACAATGGGGAATGGAGGGAAGGGATAGGTACGAGCAAAGAAAAAGGGGAATTAATCTGATGTAGTCTTCCCTTGTACATATATGAAAACAAAACAGTGAATTCCACCACCATGAACATCCATAAGACTGGGACTCTAACTAGAATAAGATATATTCCATGCTTGTAAAATTATATCAAAATGGATTCTGCTGTCATATATAACTAAAAAGAACCAATAAAAGTAGTTTTAAAAGTAAAATTAAATCTTCTACAAAAGAAAAAAACAGAAGAACAAACTGAACAATCTGGATGGATGATGCTAGCAGTCAGACACTTAATTAAGGGATGGTGCAAGCAGTCAGATTTTGCTGGATGGTTACAAGTAGTCAGACATTTAACTAGGGGGATTCCAATGTAAATAAAAAGAAAGAGATTGATGGTAGAAGCAGATTATAAGCAGAGTCTCTAAATCCAGAAGGTTGTCAGAAAAGATTTCTAGATATTGAGTTCAAAGCATCCTCAGATGATGAGATGAAGACAACAGGGACAATATAATTAACTTCCTGGTGTGCAATTTGGATATCTTTGGAGAAGGCAGAGACATCAGTGTCATAGTCATGGTTATTTTCTAGAGTAGAACGTGGAAGTATCCAGCGTCAGCCTCTAAGGCTTCTTTTAATTGAGCCAGTTAGGTTTTAGTTCTCAGTGACTCCAAGTCAGGAAGATAGGAGAAAAATTAGAAAAGTTAGTTTGGAGAATTGTGGTCAGATATTATAGGAAATTAGAAGAATTAACACAATGTGCCCTATGACAGGATCCAGTCCAGTTGAGGTAACAGAACCTCAATGACAATGAGCAGAATTAGAATCTTAATAACACACAAGGGTATGCTATTATCCTCCACTGAAACATTTTAAAAAATATATACAGTCAATGCTTTTTGATTAAAAAAAAATAACCAAACTAAGGTTATTCCTGTTTATAAAACAAATCTAGTATCATTAGATTTGACCTGATAATTAACCTAAGTACAGCAAGAATGGAAATTGATTCCAAAGGTCTTTTCAAGATTGCTTTGCTAGAATTTCTCATAAGGAATCCCAGATTAGACTTTACAAAGATTTTGAAGCTAGGAAGCCAGTCAAGAACTGGTCACCAGATTTTTCCTGTAATACCTTTACATTTGAATGAATTCCTCTCCTTTCTAGGTCCCCCAAAACACTTAAAGTTCTGTGCCTGCCAGGAAGTGGTCTTCCTTATTTATCTGTAATGCTGGGAACCCTATAAATCAGGTACTGGGCCTATTTTCCAAGAGTGCTTTATAAGTTTTGGTTACAGAAAGTCAAATTGAGTTCATTAAACTATCCAGTCATGTTTGATTTTATGCATAATTCTCAAATATGACATTCCAATCAAAATCTTGGTTATATAAACAATGTTTCCAATTATGTCCTGTTATAATGAGGACAGATTCTTATTGTCATGAAAATAACCACACTCAATAAGACTTTCCAAATTATGGAGGGATTAGGCAAGGAGAAAAAATAAAAGTCTCACTTTTCTTTACAAAGAGAAGTGAAGAAAGAACTTGTAATTTTACCATTTAAAGATAGCTTAAGAAGAAAAGGAGAGGAGTTCCATATATCCAGAACAAAATCCATAATCACCCTTCATGTTTTCATTCAATTCCATGTAATTTTTTGTGCTTGATCTTGAGTTATGAGTTTTATGAACCTATTAGTTTCTCCATTACAGAAGCAAAAAAAAATGGTAATTTCAATTGATCAGAAAAAGCATTTGACAAAATTCAACATTTCATTGTACAAGCACTCAACAAACTAGGAATAGAAGGAAACTGCCTCAAAATAACAGAAGCCATATATGAAAAGCTTACAGCTAACAACATACTTAATGGTGAATGACCAAAAGCTTTTACACTAGGATTAGGGACAAGATAATTACCCCCATTTTTTGCTTTTTCTAATCGGCACAAGACTGAAAATCCTTAGCCAGAGCAATCAAGCAAGAAAAAGAAATAATAAGTATCCCAAAGGGAAAGGAAGAAATAAAATTATCTGTGTTTTCAAATGACATAATCTAATATATAGAAAATCCTGAACAATCCACTAAAAATACTCGTAGAATCAACAAATGAATTCAGTAAAACAGCAGATTAAAAAATTAACACCAAAATTACATGTTTCTATACATTAACAATGAAAAATCAGAAAACAAAAACTTGGCAAATAATTCCAAACAATAAATTTAACCAAAAAGGGAAGAATTATATATTGAAAACTATAAAACTTTACTGAAAGAAATGAAAGATACTAATGAATGGAAAGATTCTGTTTGTGGATTGGAGGGCTTAATAATGCCTTTAGTACCTAAAATGTTCTAAAAAAAAAATCAATCAACTACTAGTAAAGTTCCCATTTTTCTTCAGAAACATAAAAAAAAGCATTATAAAACTTAACAAGGAATCAGAAGAGACCATAAATGGACAGCATAATCTTGAAAAAGAATAAACTTGGAGTACTCACACTTTCTCCAAGAACAAACTGGGAGGACAGGACGTGAGTGTATACAACACTATAAAATCAAATAGTGTGGTACTGGCATTACACACAGACTCCCAGACTAAGAGAAAAGAACAGAGAATCCAGAAATAAATAATGACATGTATACAGACAAATAATTTTTAAAGACCATTTAAAGGACAAAGTAGCCTTTTCAACAAATGTTATTGGGAAAACTGAATTTTCACATACAAAAGAATAGCCATAGACCTCTCCCTCATACAATGTACAAATTAACCCAGAATGGATCAAAAACCTAAACATAGGAACTGAAACTATAAAATTTTGAAAACATAGAAGAAAAGCTTAATAACATTGAATCTGGTAATGATTTCTTCTATAGGCAACAAGGATAAAAAGATAAAGTAGACTTTATCAAAGTTTAAAACTTTTGTAGATCAAAGGTTACTATCAACAAATAGAGTGAAAAAGTAATCTACAAACAAAATATTTTCAAATCAGATATCAGATATCTGAAATGGATTAAAATATAGAATATATAAAAAAATTCCTATAACTCAACAACAAAAAATCCAACCAGCTGACCAAAAAAATGGGCAAAGGACTTAAATAGACCTTTCTTCAAAGAAGGAAAACAAGTAGCCAAAAGTATATGAAAAAAATGCTCAAAATCATTAATCATTAAATCACAATGAGCTATCATTTCATATCCATTAGATGTTTATTAAACAAAAAAAATCTGAAAATAACAAGACTTCACAAAGTTATGAAGAAATTCCCTGTGGGAACATAAAATGAGGCAGCTGGTATGGAATACAAAATGCCAGTTATTTGAAAAAAGAAAAAAACATGAAATTACCACATGACCCAGCAATTCTAGTCTGAGTATATACCTAGAAGAGAAGTAGGGAGTAGAGCAAATATTTGTATGTTAATATTCACAGTAGCATTAAGCACAATAGCCAAAGGGTGGAAGCAACCCATGTGTCCCTTTGGCAGATGAATGGATAAAGAAAATATGACATGCACATATAATAGAATACTATTTGCCCTTAAAGAGTAAGGAGATTTTGGTACAGTACAAAAGAATTTTGAAGGCATTATGCTGAGTGAAATAAGCCAGTCACAAAATCAAATATCTTAAAATTCCACTTATATGAGGTTCCTTGAGTAATTGAATTAATAGTGACATAAAGTACAGTGGTATGACTTAGGGAGTAGTGGGGAGAGGGAAGTAGAAAACAATTATTTGGTATGGAGTCTCAGTTCGGGAACTGAAAAAAATATCTGGAGATTGACAGCAGTGACAGTTGTACAACCATGTGAATGTCCTTAGTGTCACTGAACTGTATACTAAAAAGTTAAAATGGTAAACTTTGTTATGTATATTATATAATTAAAAAATAAAAAAATTGGTGTTTAAATACGAAGCAAAACCTAAATACTATGCATCAACAGCATGGACATAGAGAGAGGTATTCAGAATTTAAGTGTTATAAGAAATTTTTAATATTTGGAAGGCGGGTAATAACATAGGTGGGCTCTTGGGGGGAAGAGACCCTTAGTAGATAAAGACTAAATCTATGAGCATGACTAGTCATGCTTGTTCCTTTAGTTAAATGAACAAAATCTCTAGCATATACTTGTAACAGATCAAGTAGAACAAAAACAACCAATTTAAATGTCACCAGGTTCAAAACTTATACAATATGCCCAAAAATGATTTATGATTAGATTCTTAAGGCCCCTCCCCCACCAAAATCATGAACCCCAAATATCAAATGACTGTCATGGCATTTGTTTTCAAAGGAGGTTTCCTGAGAACCTGCACATTTCTTCCCAGGAAAATCATACACATAATCAAGAACTCAACCCTGGAGTGGTCACTTACACCCTGAAAGGGGCACCTACACCCTGCCTTTGGGGTGTGTATACCTTTGCTGTCCCTAAATAAATCTTTGTTTGTGCCTTGCTTTGGAGACATCCTGGAATTCTTTCCAGCAATAGAAGAACCCACCCCAGGGGGGTGGTGATTTGGGGTTCCATTTTCCTCTTTAGAGGGACTACCTGTGACCCGTGTCTGGTAACAGTACTGATACTGATTAACTTTGGAATTTATAAAATGGGGTATATATTTTTAAATGCTAGGAATAACTAGCAAGAGAATAAAAAATAAAATCTGATTTCCTAATATATTATAGAAAAGTTCTAAATAGAACGTACTATTATGATAGAATATAGTGTTTACACTTATTATTTATTTCCTAGAAAATAGTTGGGAAAAATACAATTTTTAGAAAAAAGAAACAGGTAAAAATTTGGGGTAAAAAGGTGAATCTTAAAACTATAATCAAAATACTATTTCTGTAAAAATGTTCATATGTTAAATTATGGATTTTGAATTCCAGGCATATTATTCTCTAAACTTTTTTTAAATATTTGAAATATCTAATGTAATTTTTAGAGATGCAAAAATCAATGAAAAGTTGTGGGTTTATTAATTTTCATGAGGAAGGATATGTCCAATTTTAGAAAAAACAGAAGTGATCACAAATGGATGGAAAATATGTAACTAAAATTTTAAAATAACTCCAAAGTCTATGACTGAATTCAAAAGATAAAAACCTGACTTGGACAAAACTATCTTCAGCAGATGGAACTACCTATAATCTGATGAGAAAATGTTGGCAATAAAAAGGTAAAGAAAATAAACAAGAAAAAACTAAAATATGTCTAATTAATATAGCACTTTAAAAATTAACATTAAAACAAAGTATCATTTTCTGATTAATTCTGCAAATGACTGAAAACGCCCAAGCCAATGAAGATATGGAAAAACAACGTCTATATATAGCTGATACTTACTTAGTTTGTCATAGACTTTAGAAGAGTAATTACTATTTATCAAATATTTAAAAATCACAAGCTAATTTATTTATCCTATTTCTGATTTTTGTTTGTTTGTTTGTTTTTTGCCAAGAGACTATTCCTGAAGGAAGAAAAGATATGTAGGAAGATAGTACTTGCAATATAATTTATACTGTACATTATAAGCTCCTGATGGCCTAATAGGAGGAATCTTTTACTTGCTGGATTTTGCAATCATTTTCAGTTGCCATCATGAAATCTTCCTAGCAACAAGGGGCTAGTTGATAAGGCATTAAATGGAAATAGGGAAAAAAAAAAAAAAAGGGTGGAGAGTGGTGGGAGTGGAAGGAGCTAGCTTGACAGCTAAGGAATCTGACTAGAGCGAGGAGACTGATACTCCCTTGGGATCAAAATGTGGAGCGGGCACTCAGTAATGAAAACTATTTTTTAAAATGGGAATTAATGTTAAAATATCCACGATGAAAAAAAAAATCAAAATTTTAAATAAAAACAGGACTAACCTTGCAGTTGCACTGCCCTGAGAGTGTTTCACTTGCTTCTCTCTAATTCAGTTCCAAGGACCCTTGTCTTTGTTTAAAATTTTGATATTTTCTTCATTTTTGATAAGTTTGGTTGACTTTTTAATTTTTTAAAAAGGAAACTATTGCATTAAAGTATCTTCTTGAAGTGGTGCCCTCTTAAAATCTGCACCTCAGGTGAGTGCCCACACTCACCTTAGACTCAGTCCTATGCAAAATCCTGTTACCTATGCAAAATCCTGTATTAGAGAGCCATTGGTTTTACAGGTGTGTTTTAAACCCAAGCTGAAAGTGTGGTTCTTCGGAATCCAAAGCCTCAGGGCTGTGGCCGAGGGGGCTGTGGTGACAGGATCGCTGGGAGGTTTGGGAAACCGCCCAAGAGTCTCACCATGAAGCGTAGGTTAGACCCTCTGGGGTAAACGTTGCCCCGGAGTTCATTGTGGAGGGTCACGTACTCATTGATGAAATCTACGTCCTCTTCATGTGGCAAAAAGTTCGCATTCAAACCGGAGCCTAACAGTAGAAGCCACAGCTCGCAGAGCCACAGTTTCAAAACGCCCCCTAGCGCCAGGGGAAGCGACTGAGCGCACCACCCCGTGGCGAAGGGCCTTGGGGCCTCCATGGTCCACCCGCCGCAGGTAAGCTAGTGCGCAGGCGCCAGCCCGCCCCTGTGACCTGCCAATCTACAGGGCAGCGCAGGCAAGTCTAACCTCCCAGAAAGCGGGAAAGCAGAACCGGAAGAGCAGAAAGGAGGAAGGAGGAGGAGGGGAGGGACAGGAGGGACCGGAAGGACAGAGCTGTGCGACACAGAGAAAGCCTAAAGTAGATGTCTGCGGAATTAATCGAGGGGAAATGAGTTCAGGCTTTCCACCAGGCTAATGTAGCAAATTATTATCATGAGGGATTTCTGACCCCAAATGATGTGTCATCGTTTATTGACCAATCCCCAGCTGGTATAAATGCCAGTTGCTGAATAATTAACATGTTCTAGGAACTTTATAATTACACAAAGTGGCAGGAGTCAAGGCAACACAAAATTCAGTAGCTTTTCTATACACCAATAACAAATCTATTCAGTAATAACTCATGAAAGTAATCCCATTCACAGTAGCCACACACAAAATATGCTTAGCAAGGAACTTAACCAAGGAAGTTAAAGACCCTTACAATGAAAATTATAAAATATTGGTGAAAGAAATTGAAGAACCCACACACACAAGGAAAGATCTTCCATATTTGTGGGTTGGAAGAATTAATATTGTTAAAATGTCCATCTACCCAAAGTGATCTATAGATTCAAAGCAATTCCCATCAAAATACGATGTGTCTTGATAAAAATTTAGTTGATTTTTTTTTTCATCTTTACCTGTTAAGTTGGGAGTTTGGTGTAGAGTAAGTACTCTTTTTTATTTATTTATTCTCATTATGGACAAAATACCCTCTTTAACCCTGACTTCTTCCTTGAGATTTTCTCTTTTAGTGAAGTATTGTAGGAAATCACAAAACAAATGGAAGAATGGGAAGCTGAGGATTGGGGAGAAGGTGGAGATTATCAAACCCTAACTGAGAATATTTCTGTTCTCTCATCAGTACTGTTTAGGATGGGATTCCAATATTCATCTTCTGCCATTTACAGGAGGTAATAACTCACTTTTTGTTTGTTTCCTTTCTTTCAGATAAAAATAGCTAGTATCCTGGCATTTAGTGGCTTGGTCTAGTGCAAACATTTTGCTCAAGAAAAACTTGCTCTGAAGAGTTTAAATACTGGTGTGAAATAAAAGCATGTATTGGTTTTGGGGTATACATATATTCTACTCAGTAGCATTAAGGCAATATTAAATATCACTGACATTGGGACATTGGTTGGCTAAAAATATATCTAAAAAAGAAAAGTACTTTCAAAAATACCTGTGCACTGTGTCTAACACTTGTAACACCAGTAACTGGGGAAGCTCAGGCAGGAGGATCCCAAGTTAGAGGCTAACCTCAGCCATTTAATGAGGCCCTAAGCAACTTAAGAAAACCCTGTCTCAAAAATTTAAAAAAGGATGGGGGGCTGGGGTTGCAGCTTAGTGGTAAAGAACCCCTGAATTCAATCACAAGTACCCCCCAATAATTTTTAAAAATGCAAGTTATCTTCTGTTCACACTATTGAAAAGCAGCAGACTTTCAAAAGATGGTTTCATTCATGCCTTTATTTTGTTTTAATATATATTACCAGGCAGTGTATTAGGTAATTGAAAAAGATCATGAGACAAAACCCAAATCTTGCTTTCAAGTAAATACAATAAAGCAATTTTAGATTTGGAAGAAATTTCACTAGCCCATGATTAGACATACTTTCTAATACATCAGTGATAGGTGATCATCTCATCCTCTGACCAAATAATCATATTAACAGGGAAGTCACCATATCCTGGACAGCTCATTTCGTTACAAGATATGGCACTCACCAATTTAATAGATATTTCTTTAGTAGCTTTATGTGTCAGAGGCTACCCTAGAAGCTAGAGCCAGAAAAGTTAACAAACATGGAGTCTGTCCACAGGAAACTTTTAGTTAAAGGTAAGATAGGCATGGAACCACCATATGACCCAACTACACCACTTCTCAGTATTTACCCTGAAGACTTAATCTTTATGTTTATAAATTAATTGTAGTCATATAGTTTTATAAATGAATTAAAGTCATACCTGTGTTTATAGCAGCACAATTTACAATAGCCAAACTAGGGAACCAGACTAGGATGAATGGAAAGAAAATGTGGTATATGTATATAATGGAGTTTTAAAAAACCATAAAAATGAAATTATGGCATGTTGTTCCTTCCGCACCGAACAACAAAGATTGGGTGCCCTCCCATGGATCAGCCAGGGGGGCACGGGGTCAAACAGGATGGTGAGTGTCGATGGCTGAAAAACGCACACCAGCCTGGAGTCTGTCGAGCAGAATCTCAGTTTAATGGAGAAGTGAAACAGGTATATGAAAAGGGAGCGAGGGGAGGAGATACAGGTGGGGGCCAATCATCTTAAAGGTCAACAGCACAAGCAGTATACAGCAAGGCCTGCAGGGCAGAGGTCTGCTAAGATGTAAAGCTGCTCAGGTTCATGGAAGTTGAATGAGCCAATCCTGGGCCGCCACCTTGGTGGTACCACGAGTGGGGGAGGCTTTTGCCCCGAGGGGGGTGTTAATGTGGTCGCCATCTTAAGGTGTGTCCCTACATCTCCCCCTTTTTGTTTTATTATTGTCGCTAGGTGGAATTCCTGTCTTAGGTTGTTCATGGCAAATCGCATTCTTACCCGTCATTGGAAGCCTGGCCTCCTTAGGGCCAGGGTCCTGTCTTAGGTTGATATGCGGTTTCCACAAATCTTACCCGTCATTGGAGATTCCACCATAGGTAGCCTCCAGGGGTGGAGCCTCAGCTTGAGCCTGTCTTAGGCTCAAGACCCCAGCACTTGGGGTCTTACCCGTCATCGACTCAAGGGGTCCCTATGGCGACGGCAACATTACACCCTAGTGGTGGCATAACGATCCTCCTCGGAGCTGGTGACCAATCTTTGATATTGAGCTTGGACGCTCATCAATTGAACTGCTTCAAGGCGCTTTTGGATGAACTGCATGATCTTGAAGATCTGCATGATCTTTGGATCAACTGCATGATCATGCAGAAGAGGCAGGGACGCGGTGAATCCAAGAGGCAGCGCCATCGCCAAGGTGTCAGGAGGATCAGGGTCCTCTTATTTCTGTTATGAGAAAAAAAAGAAAGAAAAGAACCTCAAGAGGCAGAGCTTCCTGGGTTAGACTTCTCACTTTCAGGAGAAGAATGATCATTATCAGTAGAGGGGTGATATTTGATGTTTTTTGCAGGTATCCAAATAGGTTTATTCTCCCCAATAGGGAACACACATCCAAACCCTCTCCCTACAGTCAGGAGGGGATCAGGACCCCGCCAGGCCCCTGTGAGAGGGTCCTTCCAACGGACTTTGATGGTTTGATATTTTATTGTAGTAGCCCAATGTTTCTGGAATGGTGAAAGATTATCTTCTTTGGAAAAATTTAAAATATTCAGAGTACACAATACCATTTTTAACTGATCATGGGGGGAGGATATTCCCCCTTTTTGTTTTATTAATTGGGTCTTTAAAGTACAGTTTTGGCGTTCTATAATCGCCTGTCTGGTGGGATTATGTGGTATACCCATAGAATGTTGAATGTTCCAGCGTTCTACAAATGTTGAGAAAGATTTACTAGCAAAGCAAGGGCCATTATCAGTTTTAAGTTGTTTGGGCAGACCAAGGACAGCAAAACATTGTAGGACCAGGGCAGGTTGGGGAGCCAAATTAGCAATATAAAGGCTATCTGTAAACAGATTGAACGCCTCAGGTAACTCTTGTAGTGCTAGGACCACAGCATAAAGTTCTTTAAATTGTGCTGAGCCTTGGACATCATGAACAATAGTTTTAGGATTTTCATTTCCTTGCATGAAAGGGGGAAAAATAACTATAGTTGCACCTCTTTTACCCCCATCACTGTGGGGTAAGAGGGATTAGCGTTAGGCAAGAACAGTTTAGGTGGCACCCAATCTAGCTGGGAAAAAGAATTCATCCATTTATAGGGGCCGTAATGGCAATCTACTTGTCCAAAAAATCCCTCCATGGCTATCGCGATGCGATTGTTATTTCTCTGCAGCCATGTGAAATCAGTTAGTATGAATGGAATAATGAGGGCATGGGGTTGAAGGCCAAAGAGGCAAAGAGACAAATTTCTCCCCTTAGTTATGCAATCTGTAAGTTGGTCTAACATGGCATAGACTCGGGGGACACCCCCAACAGACAGATGAACCCAATGTATGGGGTCTCCACCTTGTGCTAGGAGACCAGTGAAGAGAAACTTCCCACTAAAAATATAGAAAGTTAAAGGCAATGAGGGATCATACTTCCTCAGACAGGAGTAATCAATGGCTTCCTGAACTTTAAGAAGAGTATCCATGTGTGTGCTATCTAGTGTAATAGTTGAGGACAAATTTGTGCCCCGGAGGAGTTCAAAAAGAGGGGTAAGCTCCTCCGTGCTAATAGAGACCCATGGCCTCATCCAATTAATCTCTCCAAGAAGCTTTTGGAGCTGAGGAAGAGAGTAACTTTTTTGTACCTGGAGTTGAGGCTTTACTGGAGAGACCACGTCCAGTTCTAGAATGGATCCCAAAATCTTAAACGGGGGGAGCTTCTGGACCTTTTCAGGTGCAATTTGAAATCCCAGTCCATGAAGTAAACGGAGGCATGATTTTAAGAGGTGGTTTAATTGATCACTTTGTTTTGCCCCAAGGATAATATCATCCATGTAAACATATAATAGAAGATCTTTCTGCCTGAGAGGGCTTAGGATCTTAGATATAAAAAACTGGCACATGGGGGGACTGTTAGCCATCCCCTGCGGTAAGACTGTCCATTCAAATCTTTGATCTGGGCCCTCGAAGTTGGGGGAGGGAATGGAAAAGGCAAATTTTTCAGAATCTTCAGGGCTCAAAGGTATGGAGAAAAAGCAGTCTTTAATGTCAATAACTGTGAGATGATAATGATTAGGAATAGCGGGAATCCAGGAAATTCCTCTCTGAGGGGTACCGAAAGGCAACATTCTTTTATTTACTTTTCTGAGGTCATGTAGGAATCTCCAACTACCATTGGCCTTTTGAATAACAAAAACAGGGGAATTCCATGGGCTAACAGATGGTCTGAGATGGCCCGCCTCCAACTGTAGCTGAACTAATGAATGGAGTTGCTTAAGTTTATGTTGAGGAAGAGGCCACTGCTCGATCCAAATGGGAGGGCCTGGAAGCCATTTGATTTTTAGAGGCTCCAGGTGAGCAGTGGCCTTTAGGATTGGGGGTGTGGCCGTAAAGAAGGTCTAGGTTCCCCCCTCCGTATTGCCTCAAAGGAGGGATCGTCCCTGTAATTAGGATGGCAAGCCCTTCCCTGTTCAAATTGCTGTTGATACTCTTCTTCCTCTAAAAGATCATCATCAAAGGCTTTATGATCGGTAGTTATATATGCCTCTGCTTCACCTAATATATCTTGTCCAAGTAAATTTGCAGTTAAACCTGAGGCCACTAGGGGGCGCACTTCCCCGCCATTGCCATCAGGGTCTCTCCATGGGAGCCAGTTTGCTGTCTGAAAGGATTCCATTTGCCCGCCCACCCCCAAAAGAGGGGGCCCGGGTAGGAGCTTCCATTGGGGAGGGATTTCCTCCGTCCTTAAAACTGTTTTATCTGCTCCAGTATCAATGAGGCACTTAAAACTTTTTCCCCCAATAGTAATAGTCATTTTTGGCCTGACGCCTGGTACTAAGGGTACCGTCCAATGAGTCCTAGCAAACGTTTTCCCCTTATTTAACGGGGCTGGGAGCTGCCCCCCATGAAGTTTAAAGGCTTCCCTACAAGGTCCACTTTAGATCTACAATCCCTGGCCCAGTGAAGTCCCTTTTTACACCTAGGGCACAGAGTGCGTGGAGGCCGGTGGGCCGGGCCTCTTACAGGAGGCACTTTGTCTCGGTTTTCTAGGGGCATTCCTTCTTAAAGTGGCCTGATTGTCCACACTTGTAGCAGACCCCTCTCATACCTGTAGGTGTCTCTCTCCTAGGGAAAGCCTGCTGAAGAGCACAAACAAGATCGGCTATAGTACTTTCTTGAGAGGCTTTAAGTATCGTGGTCATAGTTTGGGCCTGGTGGGACATGGTACCGATATCTTTGGTGGCCACTATCCATCTCCCCATGGATCGTTCTTTTAAGCCGGCACAGGCCAGTTTATGATCAGCTGTCATACCTTCCCATACAAGCATTTTAACAAATTGGTCTCTCAGTGGGCCTGGGGGAAATTTTCTATGTAGACTTTTTTCCACCCTGTCTATAAAAGAAGATAAATCTTCCGTTGCCTTTTCAGTGATACCAGAGATTGAGGGTTCCAATGGGCCTTCCTCCAACTTTTTTCAGGCTGCCAAGCCTAAAGTTCGGACCTGCTCCTGGTATGGGGCAGGTATAGCTGCTTGTAATAATCCCGTAGAGAACTGATCATTAGTTCCTGATAACATCCCATAAGTAACAGGTATGGGGGGGTTAGCAGCCTGGTTTCTCTCAGCTTGGGCATGACATTCATCATTAAAGAATGCACTCCATTTAATATACATAGGTCCGGGAAGGGCTGCTTTGGCTAAATTCTTCCAATCCTGTGTAGTGCAGTTTTGGTGAGCTAGCCCCTGCAGGATAGTTCCTGCCCACGGAGAGTTTGGGCCATCCTCCGTGACCGCCTTTTTTAGTTCCTTAAGATCTTGTGGCTCCCAGGGATACCAAATCGCGGGCCTGTTACCCCCTGGGTTAATGTTTACTGGAAAAAGGTGACATGCCTCCGAGGCGGAGGAGAAGGGCGGCCCTGGACCCGCGCTAAGCGGCTTTACTGCGCTGGACGGATATGGTGGGGGAGGGGCTGACAAGGCTCGGAAAGGATTAGAGGGGGAAATGCTCTCAGGTAAACGCGACTTTGGAGACTCGGCAACCTCCTCTCGAGGTGGCCAAGGAGCCGAGTCAAATGGATCAAAAGGCTCCGCTTTGGGCTCCTGAGAGGATTCTCCCAGTTCATCAAGTGGAGAAAGTTTCGGGTCACTTTCCCGAGATCGCATCACCTCAGGGGCACCCTGATCTCTGCCTATGGTGCGACCAGGGCGGGGTGGAAAACAGCCCTTAAGGGCCTCGATGGTAGGAAAAGCCCCGAGAGGAGGAATTTCTCCTCTATGAATTTGGGCTTTATGAAGGAGTTGTTCAATCCTGTCCCATGTGTCCCAGTCAAATAAATTAGCCTCTGGAAGCCAAGGGGCTATCCCGACGAGGACCTTCCAGGTCTGAAAAACTTGACTATCTGAAAGTTCTAACCCCCGGCTCCTAAGGAGTCTCCGGAGGGGGTCTAGGGAGGGGTCATACTTGGAACTAGACTTTCCCATATTTCAATGGGGTACACTCACCCGCGAACCAAACCGATTGCCTGCTGACGAAGTTCCCTCGTTCCTCACACGTTCCTCACACTGGGCACCAGTTGTTGTTCCTTCCGCACCGAACAACAAAGGTTGGGTGCCCTCCCATGGACCAGCCAGGGGGGCATGGGGTCAAACAGGATGGTGAGTGTCGACGGCTGAAAAAACCCACACCAGCCGGGAGTCTGTAGAGCAGAATCTCAGTGTAATGGAGAAGTGAAACAGGTATATGAAAAAGGAGCGAGGGGAGGAGATACAGGCGGGGGCCAATCATCTTAAAGGTCAACAGCACATGCAGTATACAGCAAGGCCTGCAGGGCAGAGGTCTGCTAAGATGTAAAGCTGCTCAGGTTCATGGAAGTTGAATGAGCCAATCCTGGGCCGCCACCTTGGTGGTACCACGAGTGGGGGAGGCTTTTGCCCCGAGGGTGTTGTTAATGTGGTCGCCATCTTAAGGTGTGTCCCTACAATGGCATTTGCAGGAAAATGGATGGAACTAGAGACCATCATGTTACGCGATATAAGTCAAACTCAGAAAGTTAAGGGTCATATGTTTTATCTAATATAAGGAAACTCCAGAGGAAAAAGGAAAACAAAGGTGGGGGTGGATCTCCTAAAAATGAAAGGAAAACCAGTAGAGAAAAGGGTGCAAAAGGTGGAAGGTAGGGAGGGAGGGGAAGTGCTGGGGAGTGATATTAGTCAAATTAGATTGTTATGTTGTGTGCATGTACAAATATGTAACAACAAATCCCATCAATATGTACAACTATAATGCACCAATAAAAATGTAAAAAAAAAATAAAGGTGATAGATGAATTATTGAGCAATTACAATACAGAGTTATAAATATTATTTAAAATTCATTTCATATATGGGTTGTAAATATTATTTAAAATTCATTTCATATATGGGTTATAAATATTATTTAAAATTCATTTCAGACTGAGGTTCTGGCCCAGTGGTGGAGTGCTTGCCTAGCATGTGTGAGGCTCTGGGTTCCATCCTCAGCACCACATAAAAATTAATAAATAAAGATATTGTGTCCATCTATAACTAAAATTTTTTAAAATTCATTTTACATATCCTTACAACTATGCATCATGCACTATTTCAAATACTTAGGAAGTATCAACTCATTCAGATCATAAAAACCTTAAGATATAACTATCACTATTATCAGATAGAAAAATTGAGAAAAGGAGAAGTAATTTGTCTAAAGTGATCTTGCTGGTAAGTTTTTGTTTAATTATTATTTCCTTATAATTTTCATTTCTTGAACTACTAGTAGATCTAAATATATTTTTATAAACTGCATTGAAATTTACAAATACGTTGTTTTTTAAGTTAAGATAGGCTTGATGATGCATCCCTCACTGAGATTATAAGGAGTTATTTCATACATATAACTGTACTAAATACTGACCCCCCAAAACACAGGAAATATGCACATTTAGAAGTCATATTTTTATATAAATATTCCCAGATTATGCTCAATTTCATGGCCTTGTCTTTGGAAAAAGGAAAATTGTATTTTAGATGCTGAGACCCAAATTCATTTTGGAATCTGGTTACATACAGCCCATCATAACTGTATGTGAAGAAAACATTTGCAGCAGGAATATTTTCACTGTACTCTGATTTCTTTGTTTTTTCTCACATAGATGTTGTATATATTTTGTTAGATTTATACCTCTTCCTTTTTAGGTGCTAACATAAATAGTATTATGTTTGTTGTTGCTTTTGGTTTTTGGGGGAGTTGTTGCTACCAGGGATTTAACCCATGGGCACTTAACACTAAACCACATCCCCAGCCCTTTTTCATATTTTATCTAGAGACAGTTGTTTAGGGCCTTGCTAAGTTGGTGAGGCTGCCTTTGAACTTGTGAGCCTCCTGAGTTGCTGGAATTGCAGGTATGTACCACCAGGCCTGACAGTATTGTCTTTAATTTCACTTCTAGTGCATTTTTAGTATATAGAAAAGCAATTGACATTTTTATATTAAACTTGTATCCTGCAACCTTTCTGTAATCACTTATTAGTTCTGTTAGAGTAGATAGATGTGAGCAGGGGGGTGGAGAAAGGGAGAATAGGGCTCACTTCACCTTGAGGAACGAAAGATCACTCCATCTTCAGTGACAATAAGCTTTACCAATAAACCACCTCTCATGGTCAGTTACTATCTTCTTAACATGAATGTGTAACCAGTTTGAGGAACTTTCCAACTTGGAGCACCCACAAAACTCCCAGGCACCAAGTCATAGTGGGAAATTGTGGTAACTACCCCCAAATAAATGGTTCATGAAGTGGGAAGATCCCAAGCAGATAAAAAATTCACAATGCAAAAGAGGCCACGGGAATGGCCTGCCCCATGTTCTCTCTGGAGTTTATTTTCACTAAATAGCTGTCTTTGCTTTCTCTCTCTCTCTCTTGAGTGAAGTTATTCTTTCAAGAAGACAAGAACCAAGGAACCTCTGCCTAAAACAGTTCTAGGAGTTTGATGTTGTTGTTGTTGATTATTTTGGATTTTCTACCTAAAAGTTTGTCTTCTGCAAAGAAAATATTTCCAATCTGTAAACCTTTTAGTTTCTTTTTATGTCTTATTGTATTAGCTAGGACTTACAGTGTTGGATAAAAAGCAGTAGTGAGAGAGGTTTACCTTGTTCCTGATGTTAGTGTGAAAGCTTCAAGTTTTTTACCATTAATTGTGAAGTTAATTCAATTTTTTTGCAGATATTATTTATCAATATCTTTAGGAAGTCCTCTACTATCCTTAGTTTACTGAGAATTTTTATCATGAAGGGTGTTGGGTTCTGTCAATTGGTAATAGAATTGCCAGTGAATTAATTCAGGCCTGGTGTTTTCTCTTTTGGAAGTTTATTAATTATTGGTTTAACTTATTTAATAGCTATGTACCTTTTAAGATTGTCTACTTCTTTTGTGAGTTTTGACACACTATGTCTTTCAAGAAATTGGTCCATTTCATCTGTTATTATATATGTGGGTATAGAGTTGCTCATACCTTTCCTCAATTATCCTTTTAATGTTCATGAGATTTTTTAGTAATATCACTCTTTTCATTTCTGGTGTTGGTAATTTATACCCTTTCCCTTTTTTTCCCCCTTATAGATAATAGCTTATCAATTTTGTTGATCTTCTCAGTTGAGTTTCAGTTCTTTTCTAAATTGATACCCTGAGTTCAATTTTTACTGTTGCTCACTCAAATTTTTATTAATTTCTTGTTCTCTTTAGATTTTATTTGCTCTTTTTTTCTGGTTTCCTAAGTGAAAACTTAGATGATTGATTTTAGATTGTTCTTTTCAAATATAATCAATTCAATGCTATAAATTTTCCTAAGTACTGCTTTTGCTGTATCACACATATTTTGGTAAGCTGTTTTCATTTGCATTTAATTCAAAATATTGCAATTTCTCTTGCTATTTCTTCTTTGACATGTATTATTTAGAAATGTGATGTTTAATCTCCATGAATTTTAGAATTTTCAAGTTGTTTTTATTATTTTTACATTGTATGATTTTTATTCTTTTAAATTTGTTAAGTCCAGAGTGTAGCCTATCTTGGTGAATATTCCACATGTTCTTGAGAAGTGTGTATACTCTGGTGTTCCTGGATGTAGTTGTCTATAGATGTCCATTTCATCCAGTTGACCAATGGTGGTGGTAAGTTCAATTATGTCTTTTCTGATTTTCTGTCCACTATCTCTGTACATATCTAATAGAGATGTGTTGCTGTTCTCAACCATAATAGTATATTCATCTATTTCTCCTTGCAGTTCTATCCATTTTTGCCTCACATATTTTGTCTTATTTGAGATCTGTAGTGATATTTCCTTATATTACATTAAGGATCCTTACATCTTCTTGGACCTCCTTTATCATTATGTAATGCCCTGTTTATATTTCCAATAACTTTCCTTGTTCTGAAGTGACTTTTGTCTAAAATTAATTTAACTAACCTTATTTCTTTTGATTAGTGCTATAGTACTAGTTTGTAAACATAGGTGACTAATATGGAAGTACAGAGGGGAAACACACAAAATGATATGGTTGGTTTATGTAGAAAGAAGTCAGGTTTACTGAAACAAATAGTCAACCATTTAAACCTGTTTATGAATTACTCTACATCATATACTTCATGCAAGCAAAATTTTAAGTACATTATATCCTAAAATATCTTTTTAAAAAAATTTTAAAGAAGCATGTTATACATGAGTACTATTTAGTCATTGTTTTACATAGAAGTTATTAAATCACAGGTCATACCTTCATACTAAAAGATATGTTGATTACTGATAAGTTTTTATTGTTTTGGCTTTTTGGATTTGGAAATTTGGAGTGTTGAGTAGTGCTCCAAAAATTTTTACTTTTTTAAGTTTGAAAGTGATGAAATGATTTAGCACTTTAAGTTTCTTGAAAGCATTGGAATTATTAGAGTATTGATAAAATAATTTATTTCTTTATAAACCATGTAGAAAATTGTCATTAAATTATTTCACCTAATTTCTGCTTCTGAAATACTTTTAAATATCCATTTACTTTTCTGTTGTCACAGATAACAGATATATTACTTTCATTTAAGAATAAGGGGAAACTGTTATGCTAAGTGAGATCAGCCAATCCCAAAAATCCAAAAGCCGAATGGTCTCTCTGATAAATGAATGATGATGCATAATGTAGGGGGGAAAGATGGCAAGAATGGAGGAAAGGTAGCTAGCATAGAGGGAAGGGAGGGGTGGGGGTGGGTGGGGGGTAAAATTAATAACAGAGTGTGTGACAGATACCATTGCCCTGTGTACATGCATGAATGCACAGATGGTGTGACTCTACTTTGTGTACAACCAGTGAAACAATAGCTGTACTCCATTTGTGTTCAATGAATCAATAAGTAAATAAAAAAAATAAAATAAAATAAAAAAAGAATAAGGGTACTTTTAAAACATAGGTTTTATAAGCCTCTGTTTATTTCACATGATTTTAAAATACCTTAAGTTCAGTTTTTGTACACTGTACTTGAAATTTTAAGGAAATAATACTGTAATTCTATATATTTTCTGAATTAGATGAACAAGTTTTAGAATATGCTTTTATACATTTAGTAAGAATAAACATGGAATAAAGTTAAAGATACTGACATGTACTTTTTTTCTCTGTGCGTTACTGGGGACATATGTTTTTTTCACTTTATTGACTCTTTTTTCTGTAAGTCCTCACTTGGTTGATCTTTCCTATAATTTAAATATTCATAGTTTGATAATTGTGCATAAGTAAAAAATATTACATAGAAAATTAAAACAATACAACTTTGCTTCATTACGGTATAAATGGAGGACAACTGAGAAGATATTTGCTAGACAAATGTCAAAGGTGTAAAATCTCTAATGTGCTAGGAGTCATGAAAAATTCCTAAGAAAACGAATAGCACTCATTAGAAAACAATCGATGTAGGAGATCAATAGAATAGATCACTTAACAAAAAAAGAAGGGGGTTAAAAAAAAACAGTTTAGGGGAAATATTCATGCTGCATCTGTTTTCTTCACATACAGATATGATGAACTGTATGTGGCCAGACTCCATAAACTCCATGTTTATGGGCAGAATTTTTCATCACTCAAGGTGGAGTGATTTGTTGCTCAAGATGAAGGGAGTCCTGTTCTTCGTTTCCTCCATCTCCTGCTCACATCAGTCTATCTACTCTAACAGAATAAGTAGTTATAAAATGGTTGCAGGATACAAGGTTAGCATAAAAAAGTCAATTGCTTTTCTACAAACCAGAAATACACAAATGAAATTTGACATTAAAAACACAATAATACCATTTATATTAACACCCCAAAAGAAATAGGTAACATCCATGTGAGAAAAACTGAAACATTTTGATAAAAGAAATTGGAGTGTAGTGGAAATACTTGTGCTGCAAACATTTTCTTCACAAACAGATATGATGGATTGCATATAACCAGATTCTGGAATGAATGTGGGTCTCAGGACCTAATAATTTTTCCCTATCCAAAGACAAGGCCATGAAATTGAGTTTAATCTGGGAATATTTATATAAAGATTTCACTTCTAAATATGCATTATTCCTGTATTGGGGGATCAGAATTTAGTGTGGTTATATGTATGAAACAACTTGTAATTTTTCTCAGCATTTTCCAATTTGACAACTCTCAAATAATGTATTTATAAACCTGAATGCAATTCATGAAAATAAATTTGGATCTAGTGGTAGTTCTAGAAGAGAAAATTAATAGCATCTACCTCATAGAATTATTGAGAGGATTATATTACTTATTATATGTAGAACACTTAATGTTAGGCACATTATAAACATTACCTCATGTTATTACCATTATTAAATTGAAATGCTACCTGATGTTCACTTCTTTATTGACAAGAACTAAAAATAATTTTTAACACTTAGCATGGTATCAAATGCATGCTTAATAAATATTTATTGCATTATTCTTATGATAATCACTGTGGTATCCCCAGTTGCAAAAAGTGGACCCAATTATGTGCAACAATGGGTGAGTTGCTGCTGGGTTTTGATGGGAGGACATTGACAAGTGGTATGTGAAAATACCCCTGGGAGTGTTCATGATAGGATTTATTTCTTTTTCTTCCTGCTCTTTTAAAATTCCTTTTTCTTTACATTTTAGGTTTCATTTTTTGTATTTTGTAATATATATTGCTGTCCTTTAAAATATATATAGTGTATGTTATTAAATGCATATGTGTAACTTTTAGTTTTAGAGTCACCAACTTCCCGATTTGTTAGAGAATATCTTAGTTTTAGTGTGTTTCCTTATATTCTGGTAAAACCCTCAGTCTCAGGCAAATTCTGTCTCTATTCATTGAGTTTCTATAGAGAAAACTTACTAAAGTAGGCAGATTTGAAATATAAAACCACTTGGTTTCATCTGTCTCTCAGCTATGTGGAAATGCCTAGGTTTTGACAATATATACAAACCAACTTTTAGTGCTGTTAAAAATATATTTTAGAAAACATACACACACACACACACACACACACACACACACATACACGGTTGACAGAAGCTGGAGGTTGCCTTAGTTGAGAAAAAAATAATTAGTCCAGTTGAGAAAAAAATAACTTTAATGACTTTTAAAACTGAATTCACTGGATAATTTTTTTTTTTTACTTCAGACAAAATAAATGCCAGAATGGATTAATTCTTGCTTTGTAGAGATGTTATTTATACCACAGATAATTTTGTATAGTATTTAAAACATGTTCTATTACTTGTGCAGGCCACATTTTAAAATTTTATTTAAATTTAATTTTCAGAATACACATGTACTTTTCAAATCTTCGAAGTTTAATTTTTCTTTTTGAGTTTAATCCATTGATCTAATCAGTGTTATTCAATCATGAAAATTCAATCCATTGACTCCTTTCCCAACCACTGATTATGACCATAATATATAACATTACATGCTATCTGAAACTTTCCTCAATAACATTTTTTAAATATGTTGATTGTATTCTTAAAGTTAACTACTTGTATATAAAGAAACTATTCCATATCTGAAATATGTTTAGTTCCTTACATCTACTGTAACTTAAGTGACAATCTATTCCCTTTAGAAAATTAGAAAAGGGACTTTTTCAATACGTATCATTATGGTTAATCTGAATTGTCAACTTGATTGGATTTAGAGGTGCCTAAGATTAAGAGGCTTGTGGGTGTCTCAGTGGGGGTTTTTCTAGGAATGACTGGCACGTGGGACAGTAAACTGAGGCAGAGACCCACCCCAAGTGTGGGCAGCTTAGTTCAATAGATTGGACATTTCGATGGAACAAAAAGTTGGAAAAACAAGGTAAGAGCAGCTGAAGTAAGCTTAATTTCTCCTGAAATTGCCTGAGGACATCAGACTCCAGCTCCTTCAATCTTTCCAAGTCCACTGACCAGTGACACTCCTGGGGCTTTCCAGGCCTTCCTTTGATCCCCAGACTGGGACTGCATCATTGATCCCTTTTGTTCTGAGGTTCCAGCTTCTTGGACTGAGCATCTGCTGGTTCCTCCAGCTCTCCAGACTGCAGACAGCCATTGTGAGACTATCTAGCTTCTGGTCATGTGAGCCAATCTAATAAACCCCAGTTTATAATCATATATATATAACCAACTATATATATTCTCTAGAGGAATAGAATCAATATTCTATTCTCTAGAGGAATAGAATCAAGAGAACCAACTATATATATATATAAATAGAATATATATAAATAGAATCAAGAGAACCAACTATATATCTATAGTTGATTCTATTCCTCTAGAGAATAGAATATTGATTCTATTGATTCTATTTATATATATATGTATATATATATAGTTGGTTCTCTTGATTCTATTCCTCTAGAGAACCCTAATACATATATACATGTATGTATTAAATATTACATATATACATTTAAATATATGTTTAATTATAATTTTTAAAAATAACCTTAAGATTCTATTTTACTTCTCCCATTTTCCATATGATAATAAATATATCTTTTGAATTAAAAACAAACATTAAATTTGGATACCAGAGAGGAGTATAGAAGATTTAATATAGAATTAAACTGATGATGAGTTACATTCAAATGAAGGTGTTCCTTTATTGTCATATTTGAAAATTTCTTATGCATGTAAATGACAAAATGTTTTCAAAACAACAAAACCGAGGCTGAAGGGATCATATGCTGGTCGCTGAGACATACTTCCCGCTGCCACCACACTTGTATCTTCTGTCAATTAAACAAAAAAATTAAAAGCTCAGTTTAATTTCAAGGGCCAGAAATAATTGAATCAATTCTGAAATATTTTGATACATACTGTTACGTACAACAATTTCTGGAGTTCCTAAAATAGAGAAAAGTAAAATAAAATGAAAGCATTCACTTATTTTTTCTGGGTTTTAGAATAAGGTAATCAATGTAGAAAAATCGGTGCCTTTTTAATTTAAAAAAATGAAAATGTTTTTTATCCTAAACTATGCTTAAAAATCTTTACAATGCTCCCTACTATCAATGTCATGCCACCAAATATTTCTAGAATGCCTCTTATGTTGAAGACTCAAAAATCTAAAATAGACAAAACTACAAAGTAGTTAACTTTTTTTTGATACTGCTATATACCCAATTCAAGTCCCTGCTAAAATGTAATTCCTTCATGTTGAGTTTTAAACATCACCTTGCCCCAAAGTTTGCTCAGTCTTTTCCACATCAAAATTTTCTCCTCAGCTTAGCATTCTAATAGGATGCTAATTTGTTAGTAATTCATCAATTTAATTTCCTTTTTTCATTCATTTCTATATGTCCTTTCATGTTCTACTTTGTATTGAGCATGATTTTGAGCTTTGCACATATGGTTATCAGAAATAAACAAAGTCCCTTTCACTATAGGACAATAAAGAAAGGTAAAATCTATCACTAATTTTAAAATGAAATATATCAATTAAATAAATATAAGTGGTCATTTCAGAAAATGATAAGTGCCATGAAAAATATAAACTGGGTCAAATAGTACAAAATAATGAAGGATTTAATGATAATAATCACTATAAGTTTTCCTTTTATGCTACTAGGGATTAAACATAAGGGCACTCTACCACTGAGCTACATCTGCAGCCCTTCTCATTTTAAATTTTACTTCATTTTGAGACCTGGTCTTGCTAGGTTCCCAAAGTTGACCTCAAACTTGAGATCCTGCTGCCTCAGTCTCCCCAATTATGGGGATTACAGGTATGTACCACCACATTCTGGCAATAGCTAAACATATTGAGAATTTAACTTCTTTGAGGCTCAAATCACTTTGTGTGATTTATTATATTTAATCCTTTTAATCACCTTCCATCTGAATCCAAGACCTTTATATTTAAACATTCTGCCATAACACCTGTTTCTCAAAATATGAGATCAGTCAAGTTTTTTAATTAAACACTGATCAACAAAAAGAGAAAGAACACAAATCCAAAGGTACAGGACTTAAATGGAACATAACTATAGATAGAGCAGAGATAAAAAATATAAGAGAATTTGCTAGTGTTTTCCCCTCACCTGGATATAATGTAATCATTAAATGAGTAATTAAAATTTACAAACACTCATGCACACACTTACACACACACACCCCAGAACAAAGTAGTTTCCAGAGAATGTCTCCCAAACTTCCAAAAGTGAAATAATCAGAATCTTATAATACTCTAACCAAAATATTAAAAGAAATAAGGTTCCTAACTTGCAACTTCCTTTGCAGCTGCTACAACCTTGAAGTAAAAAAATCATACAAGGAGAAACGAAGAAGGAAAATTATAGGCCAATTTTAATTTTAAAATTAAATGCACAAGTTGTAAGTTAAAATTTTTACAAAAATCTAACTATAAAGGAAATCTCATGCCAAATTGGAATTCTAGCAGGAAAGAAAAAATGGTTTACAGTTGGATTCATGGGCCATTGCTGAACTTATACTACCTTTTGAAGTTTTACAGTGTGACTTGCTGTGTTAGAAATCATTTGATAGAGTTTACAACATTTAAGACATTAAAGGGGAAAAATTAGGGACATTTTAAGAGATTCAAGAAAAACTTGTTAAAATTCAACATTTATTCAAGTTTAAATCCATTAGCAAAATTAGGCAAAGAGAATACTTCTATAACCTACCAATGAAGCCAAATTAAAAACAATCTAAAATAAATATGCATAATGCTGAAACATTGTCTTTAAGGCCAGTAACAAGAAAACATTACAGCTTATGTTCAACATTGCAGTGAGGAAGAAACTATTACTGTTGGTTAAATAAATAATGAATGTAAAGATTAGAAGAAAGAGCAAAACTTGCATTTTTTCTCCATATAATATGATTGTCATAGCTAATCCAAATGAATCAATAAGCTATTAGAAATAATAAAAGAGTTTGGTAAGATTCCTGGAGAGTGAACTAATACACAAAAACATTTATGTTTCTATAAATTTCAAAATTAGGGAATTTAAAATATTTTTAATAGCAAGTCTGAGAAAATTTCAAAATTTAACTGAAAGACATTTTAAAAGACCTAAATAAACCAGTTTTCTTAGTGGAAATAATCATTGTTGTAAGGATGTTAATTCTTTCAAATTTATCTATAACTTCTTGCCAATTTATCTATAAGTTAAATGCAATTCTAATCAAAGTCAGTTCTGCAGAATTGATGGCTTTCCCTAAAATTAATTTGCATCATCAAAGGGCCAAGAATAGCCAAATGATTTCTGAATAATTAGAAAAAAGACAAACTGGAAGCACTCCTGACCAGTTATCAAAGCTTATAGTGGACTTTTCAGATTATGAAGTGCTGTCTTGGAACCTGTTGTCAGTAGTGGCTTTCATCTCCTGAATAAAGTACCTTGTGATATAAAAGCTTTCATCAAGGCAGACTTTGTCAAGGGTTGAATGTTTTGTCTCATATGCAGAAGCTGAAGCAAAATAATGGACAAAAAAGGTAGTGTGGGTGGGAGTGGATCACATGAATTAGAAGGGAGATCAGTGCAGTAGAGAAAGGAAATAGGGAGGAAGGACAGAAAAGGGGAGTTGCTGCAGAATGAAATTGACCAAATGATGTTATGTACATGTATGAATATATCATGGAGAATTTCTCCTGTATGTATATCTACAATGCACCAATTAAAAAACAATAAATAAATAGAACAAAGACAAGTAAAGTGGAGGAAGAGGAACAAGGAGAGGGAGGAGAAGAGGGAAAGAGAAAGTACTAGGGCCTGAAATGGAGCAAATTATGTTCCCTGCAGACATGATTATGTCAGAATGAGTCCCATTATTACGTATAACTATAATACACTAATAAAAAGTGCTTATCAAGCACAACTAGAAAAAATTTAAAAAAAGAAAGAAAGAAAATACAACAAAACTCTGTTAAGAGCATCAGAAATTGGTTGCAGCAATGGACTTGAGGGCCTGAAATTTCAGAGTAGGAGATCTACACAGAGATGAGATAGTATGATGAAATAAACTTTCTCCTTGGGACTATCTGTTGATTTTGGGCCCAGATTTAAGGCTGAAAATCTGAAATTTGTGTAGGTGGAGGCCATTTTTTGGAAACAGAGAAACCAGCAGCATTTTGGTAGCCTTGATGGCCTAGGAAGACAAAATTGAAGAACTGAGTGGTCAAGAGTCAGATGAGAAGAGGAGATGAGGGAAATGAGCCTAAAGGATATCCATTTTTTTTTTACTCATTTGCTTAATTCAGAAGGTGTGAGAGGCAGGAGGCTGAAATAGTCTGGAAAGCAAAGCAGAGTTTTTAGCGATTTCATATCTTTCATTTGGATTGGAGTCCAGAACCCATCAGGAAGGGAGCATCAGTGAAACACAAGTGGAGTCTACACTCCTGGAGCAGGGGCAGCAGAGGCAGTCTAAATTAAGCCTTCCATGAATTCTAACTGAGCATTAAGTAAATTTTGTTTGAACTAAGATAACCCTGAATCTTGTCTATTCAGAATGTAGAAACTTCTGTATTTTTGTCATGTGTTAAATGCTTAATAAAAAAAAATCACAAGGTATGGAAAGTGTTATCTACTGTTGTCAAACAGGTATCTCCAAAACTTAATGTCTTAAAACCAAAACAACTTCTTATTATTTCTCACAATCATTTGGATTGATTGGCTTTGCTAGGTATTTCTTACGCTATGCTGTGTTTAATAATCAGGGTCCAACATCCTGGCTGTGTTTACGTATACAGCAGTCCGAGTTTAAACAGTGAAATGACCTCTCCTCCTCTGAGACCTTTCTCAAACTTGCCTTTCCAGCAAGAGAACAAGCATTTATTTGCATGATTTTTTTTGGTGGGGGTGATTGAAGGTGAGGGGTGGGCTTCTAGTACAGGAAAAGCCAAACTGATCAAATCTCTTATAGACTAGGCCCAGAGCTGATAAAGTAACAAGTCCTTATTCCAGAGGAGGAAAACTAGTTTTTACTTTGGAGGTAAAGGATTATTGATAATCATCTTCAAAGACAGTTTGCCACATACTAGGTAACAGAGCATATTACTAAAACCAAGAGGAAACCAAACAACCTGGCCATTAGAAATAGACCTACAGTGATCTGGATATTGGGGTTTTTATATAGAAGTTGGAATATTTTAAGGGTGATCATAGTGGAATTTAGTATCTGTTTCAAAGAGAAGATAAAAAAAAATACAACAGTAGAGAGGAAGCACAAGCCAGATCATGCTTGGACTTGATCATGTGGTACAGAATCAGATTTTCTTTTCATTGTAAAAAGAAGAAATGCGGGGTTTAAGACAAGAACTAATTTGATTGGATTTTCTTTGTATAAAACAGTCTGGAGTAAAGTGAGAAGTGGGAGACTAGACTAGGTTTGGCAAGAAACAACAGTGACTTGGATTCTGGGCAGGAAATGGGAGTGGATAAATGAATGTATCATTGTTATCATTATATTCTATTGACTAGAAAGCATTAGTTCACAAATAGGAAGTAAACAAATTTATTTTTTAAATGGCTTCTAATTAAATCTGAAATTAGAAGGAACTTCTAGTATATTCTTTATTTGAAGTATAATTTGAATATAGAAAAATTCATATCTCATGAGAGGAAAGATTGATGGATTATTGCAAAGTGTGCTTTTCCTAGGTAACCACAGCATTGGTCCAAGGAAGTCTTTTTGGTGTCCTCTTGCAATCACTAATTCTTTCCTCTCCAAATGTGTACCCACTATACTAACATTAAAGTGGATTAATTTTGCCTGATTTTAGATTTCATATAAATGGAATAATATCCATTCTTTGTGTTTGTCTTCTTTCATATATATACATATTACATATTGTTATGGTTTGGATCTGAGGTATCCCCCAAAAGCTCATGTGTGGGACAATGCAAGAAGGTTCAGAGGAGAAATGATTGGGGTTTGAGAGTCTTAACCTAATCGGTGAATTAATCCCTGAAGGCATTAACCAAGTGGCAACTGGAGGTATATTGGGTATGGCTGGAGGAAGTGGTTCATTGGGGGCATGGCTATGGGGTATATATTTGTATCTGGTGAGTGGAGTCTCTCTCTGCTTCCTGATGATGTGAACTGCTTCCCTCTACCACACTCTTCCTCCATGACGTTCAGCTTCACCTTGAGCCCCGAGAAATGCAGCCAGCCTTGTATGGACTAAGACCTCTGAAACAGTGAGCCCTCAAACTTTTCCTCCTTTAAAATTGTTCTGGTCAGATCATTTAGTCACAGCAGTGAAGAATAGCTGACTAAAACACATATAATATATGATATATAACTATAGAAGATACTCTATAATGTCTCTATAATACATATCTGTATGTTCTGTATGTAGAATATAATATCTATATATTCTAAATATATATAATCTAATATATATAATTTATTATGTGTAATAAATACATAATATAATCTCTCCATATATGTTATATATATACTATCTCTGTATATTTATCTCTTCCTCCACCAAGAACTTTTATATTTACCTTTTACAAGGATATTTGTTTTGAGAACCAAAAAGTTCATGATGAAAGAGAAACACATGATTTTTAAGTCAAAATTAAGGACATTGATTAGTGTTCACTTCTGAATGAGTCATTATTCTAATAAGTAAGAGAAAGGGAATGGAAGTAAAAGCAAATAAACATTTCAGCCAATAGTTATTGATCACAGCAGCAAATTAGGTCACTGTGGTAAATCATTTCTTTCTATTCTTTAGTTTGAGAGGAAGAATAATCAGTTAAAAAGGGAGGAATCCTCTGAATTTAAATATGTTTTATGTTGATTGATATTACCATATAGAAATAATCAAATCTTATCCATAAATTATAAACTGTAAGGTCCACATTTTTAAATATAATGAATTTTTGGAAACAGTAGTGTCCAAATAGAATATTATTGAGACAGGAAGATAGACCACCCCAGGCAGCCAGGAAAGAAAAGGAGGAAGAGATGATTGAGAAATCAAGCCCCTGGTCCCAGCTGGTCGGAGCCACAAGGATGGCTTAGTAGCCCCTAATCAAAACCAACAGCAAAATATTCCCTACAAAACACTTCATCTTATGAGCCCTCCCCCAACACCCTCCCCACCAACTCCGTGCTGATTGTGCTTGAAAAATATCCAGATTTGCTAAAGACAAAAAGAAGAAAGGAAGGGAGGGAGGGAGGGAGGAAGAAAAAGGAGAGTTGACTGGTCCCGCCCTTCCTTCCTTCCCCTTCCTTATTTTTGGTCCTTCTTTCTTTCTACCAGGGATTGAACTCAGGGCCATTTAACCCCTGGGCTACCCTTTTTATTTTTTATTTTCAGACACAGTTTGCTAAGCTGCTTAGGGCCTTGCTAAATTGCTGAGGCTGGTTTTTAACTCCCGATCCTCCTGCCTCAGCCTCTTGAGCTGCTGGGATTAAGGGCCTGCAACAAGGCACCTGGCTGATTGACCCCTTTCTAAATCCTACTTCTAGGTATCATCCCACCAATCAACTATGAGGACAAATCAAGCCCATAAAAACCCCTAGAAAGAAAACAGTCAGCAGTACCCTTCCTAGGAGCCTCTCCCATGCTTTGGAAGCCTTTCTCTTTTTCTGCTTTAAATAAATCTTATTACTCTACTTACCATTGGTCCCTGGAATTGGTCCCCAGAATTAGTCCCTGGAATTAATTCTTTGAATTCATGAGCAAAGAACCCACCCGACTGCCTAGACTAGTGTTACATTATGATTATTATAATTATTAATGCTTACGGCAGAGATTCTTGACACATTTCTCTCCTTCTGAACACATGGAGCAGGCTGCTCCTTTGGTGTATGGGGCCATATTTGCAAAATTTCCTCTGAAAAAAAGAAATATTGTTTTACTGAAATAGCAATTATTTTTCAAATTTTGTGCATTTGTGAAAGTTATTTCGGTCACTCACTAAATCATAAATGTTGAAAAGGAAAAATAGAAACAACTTCTGTCCCAACTCTATGCTAATTTCTTTTATAAAAGGAAACTATTAGAGCTGTTCTTTACAGGACATTCCTAAACATAAAACACAAATTGGACTTCAGCATGTGATATCACAAATCAGCATGTGATAGTCACAAATTTTTTAATAGATACCATTATTTCTTTTACAGATCTATAGGGATTAAAGTTGTAATTTCATTTTTGGAGCTTCTCATTACATTTATGTTATAGTGTCACTTAAGTAAATGTTTATCAGTAGAGTATTAAAAATGATGTTGTTCCTTTCTCAGAAAAATGTGCTTTTGCCATAATTCTCAATCATTTTCTCATTCCAATTATGTTAATACCATATTAGAGAATCATCTGCTAACCATTTTGTGTTCCAGCATTTAGATGTTAACTGTGGCAATTTATTTCATATTACCCAAGAAACAATTTAGATTATTCATTCTCAAATGTCAATATTTCATGACAAATACAGTTTTACCTTACACAAGGGAATGTTCTATTACCACTTTATATTTTCACCTACTTGTTTTACTAGTGTTACAGAGACTTATCAAAAAATGCTTGTCTTTAATCTAAGATCCTCTTTTTGTAAACACTTATTAACATATTAACTTATTTCAATATAAAATATTTTAAATAGAAAAATAACTTACGCAGGTCCATAGTTACACACAAATATGGCAGTGGTAGGTCCTCCGAGGTTAGGGCACAATGAAATTGCACAACCAACCTTATGTGATTTAGCCCAAACTACCTATAAGGAAAGGAAGGAATTATAAAGTAACATATTCTAAATAATCTTTTCAAACAATGCATTATGGAAGTAGGCATAATCTTTGTTATGCTACTAAAAAATAAACGTGAATATATTTTGACTATATTTTTTCTAATATTTTGTGATTATTTCATTAAGGCTAATTTCATGAGGGCAATCCAATTTTTCCTCACAGATCATTTTTTTATAAATAAAAAGCATAATATAATATGTAGTCTAAATAATATAATATATAGCTAAAATCAATTTCTTCTAGATGATTTAGGCAATATATTTGAATTCTCTCCATGAACATATCATATAAACAATATTAAAATCAGCCTGTAAGAAATAATAATTCAATTTTGTTTTTATGAGAAAAAATCCACTTATTACTACATTTAGAATTTTGCTGTTTTAAATATTTTCTTTATATGGATTGGGAACATTGAATTTATTTGCCATATGTATGGTAAATCATTATTTTTATATAGTTGCAAGGAATAGCAAACATTTCTAAAAGAAGAAGATATCTATGAAGAACAAGAGCAATAAAAATGTGAGGAAAATTATTATCCTTTGTAACAATGATAGAATGGAATTTTCTCCATTTTTGAAGTGCAAAAAGGGAGGAAATGCTTAATTTACTCCACTTGCAAAACAAAATAGTTCAAGGAAACATTTTGACAACACAAGTGAGTTTTCTTCTTTTCTTTGACAATTTCATTAAGAAAATTCAACTGTTTCATAAAATGATGTTTCAGTAACCCTTTTTACATGACTGCTGTATATCAAGAATTCAATTTGCAAAGTATATTTTAGTGGTTCTATATTTCAGGGACATTATAGTGGCATAAAAAGCCAGGTTCTCTGAGGATTAAGAGATGAGTTGTGCTTCTCAATGTGTGTGTAGCTGGAGGTGACTGATCAATTCTGAGATATTGTCTCACTTAATAAGATTGAGGGTGCTTCATTCGTGTACAATGAATCAAATGCATTCTACTGTCATGTACAACTAAATAGAACTAATAAAAACTGAGATTATTCAAAAGATACTTTTGAATGCGATAAAAAGCTAATAAACTATATAACTGCAAGTATATATAATTTTCAAGAAATCATGTTTATAATTTTGCTTCATGAATAACTGCACCACGAAATTCTATTGGTTTAATGTATTTACATTGTGGTTTAAATTGTGATTTTTTTTTTTTTTTTTTTTAGTTTTGGCAATGATAAAAATAGGTACTGACTTTGTTTAGTTGTAAAATGCACAGCTTTCTTGAAATAGAGTAGATGTAACATTAATACATACATGAGATGTAACTTTAATATGAACATCAGTGAGTGGTAAATGCAAAACATTTTGTTTAGAACATTGCTCAAGATACAGTGGTTAAGTCAATTAGAAGGATGCGCATATTCCTTATTGTTTAAACTATATGTAAATTAGCCACTGAAAAATAAGCTTGCATTTCTGATGTAATAATGCTAAGGGAGAAGTTCTGTTTGGGAACAGCTTCCTTTTTCCTTACAACAAAAGGTAAAGGATAGATAAAGGCTGCGACCCTGCCTTGATACCATATTCTAGATATTACATCGTCTTGTTATGAGGACACCTGACCATTCTCTCAGTTTTCCCAGTAGTAGCCAAACCATATTCTTTACTAGCAACATCTATTCTGATGCCTGAAGAGTTTCCAGACTTAGAGGAACATCCTGTTGTTGAACAAAAACTAAACAGAAGGGGAACTAATTTCCTTGTACACTGAACCTCTGATAAAACATGATTTTCTTTAAGAGCCAACATATTAATTCAACTTACATGAATGGGTAAGTTTGGAGACAAAAGTTAGCTCTTTCTGTTGTTAAGCAGGTCTTTCCAGGAGGTCGATATTATATCTAGAATTAAGCTTGGCTCAAAAATGCTCCTCACTTCTAATTGAAAGGAAGTAACAGGTACAGATTTACACTCCTACCTCAAACCTCCAAAATAATTGAAAATATTAAAGTAAATATTGGTTTTCAAGACACTGAACATTAGACAACAAAGATAATGCATTGAGAGTCTGTGGAAGAAAATGTGAGCCATACAGTTGTCCCAGCTTATTGCCTTGAGAGAGTTTCTAGATCATGGCTCAGGAAAAGCGTTAAGGATTCTTAGAGGGTCTGAATTGAGAATCCAAGGAGATGGACAAGGCAGGAAATTTAGGGGGAATAGTATTGGAGAGATGAGAATTTTTATATTGGCCCTTTGCTGTCCACACTGGTGGACTGCAAAGGGTCGTTATCATTTATTTAGCAGAATACTAAACAGCATGCATATGAAGAAGCAGCTCTAGACCTGGCAAAGAAATACCTGTAAGAACCAGAAAAAATAATATCAAGGCTTAACCTGGGCCAAGAACAGGACCTGCATTGCTATCCAGACTGGAAAATGTCATAATTCTTAGGGTGTTATGTAGAATATTCAGAAGAATACTTCAGTAGTGAGATATAATCAGCCCTAGATTAAACACTGCTTTCATTTCTACCTAATGCATTTTAAAAGCAGGAACCAAAAAGATCAAATAAATTCCAAGGAACTTCACTGCTTCCCTGGAGATACCAAAAGAGTATGTATAGGTATACAAATAAATCCAACAAGGCAAATATGCAATTTGGGGACTATAATAACATCTACACAATGTGATAAGCAAAAGGAAAATTTGATTCATCATGCATGGAAAAAATCAATCCATGCATATTAACATGTAGCATATGTGTGTGTATATGTGTTTGTGTGTGTGCGTGTGCGTGTGTGTGTATACACTGTGTTAGAAGAATCAGGGAAAACAATAAAATAACTATTATAACAATATTTCATATGCTTAAAAAGTTAGATGAAAGATCAAATGTAGCGGGTATATTTATTGAAGTCATAAAAACGACATAATTATACTTCTAGAGATACAAACTTTAATGTCTAAAATTGAAAAAAGCTAAATTGAATTAACTGGAGAATAAACAGTACTGAAGGAAAGGTTAGCACATTTAAAGACAGCAGTAATAAAACTCTGAAATTAATCGCACAGAGAAAAACCTTCAAGAAATAAGTGACAAGAGCATCAAAAAACAGTGGGACAACTTCAAATGGTCTTCTACATAGACAACTGGACACTAGGAAAAGAGGAGAGAGTGAGAGAAATATTTTAAGAAACAATGGCCAACACTCTTCCAAATTGAGTTCAAACTATAAACATAGAACTCCAAGGTCACTGAACACCAGAGGAAATATGAAGAAAATTATGTATCTTATTATTAGTTGCTCAAGACTTACAACAAAGAAAAAAAAAATTAAAGAAGTCAGAAAAACAGATAATTTACATGCAGAAGAAGATAAAAGATTTCTTGTTGGAAACAATGCAAATAAAATGACAGTAAAGTATGATTTGTTTTAAGTTTAGAAAAAACAAACTTACTAAGTAGAGTTCTATAACCAATTAAAATATGTCCCAAATGAAGGTGAATTTTCCTGAAGCTCAAAAGAAAATACCAAAAATATTTTCTGACAGTTGTATTGTACATAAATAAGAACTAGTCAGTATGCAGCCAAATATTTACCTGTGTATAATGGCCACAAACTTTGGAACATGATAAAGTATCAAAGTCATAAAATGCAGTTTCATTATACCAAGCAGCGATAGCAGATTTTGGTGTAAAAGCTTTTAATCCTCCTAACCAAATGTTTTCTCCAACAAATTCAAAGTCTTCGTTACATTCATATGGTTTTGATAAACAACTTCTGTGTTCAAATTTGCACTTGGTTGTCCATGCTTTAGCCATCTTGGCCAAACTTTCATCCCAATTCTGAAAAACAAAAATGATTTAAGTTGAATTGCGCATACCTTTGCATAATTGGTTTGTTCTCAATCAATTATTTTCTTTAATACAAATATAGTTTTTCTTTAGTATTTATTATGTTTAAAGTTAGTCATTTCTTTTCAGTTGTACTTTGGAAACACTTACTTACTACTCATTCTATAGCAGTTCATTTTTATATTTCTGGTACCTACCAGGTGACCTGGTACTTAGACACGCTCAACAAATATTCTTAAGGTGATCTAAATAAGCCATAGTTCAAAATTTAGTAATTCAGAAGGTCATGCAAATTTATTTTGAGTAAAAGGATTAATGATTATTCTTTTTATTCACATATTAATTGTACATATTAGTGGGATTTCCTTCTTCATCTATTAAAAAAAAAAAAAGGAATGATGATCATGGTGAAACAACAATGGAAATGTTGGTCCATACTCTGGAAAGGGAAGAAAGTGAGAAAAGAGGTAAGTGTTAGCTGTGGAAGGGTGTAGGGTTCTAGTTACTAAACCTTGTTTCCATAGCACCTGTCATACCCCGATGGCCTTCTTAGAATTACTACATGGTTTGTCTTTTTTCCCTACCCTGAAAACTACTTTTGAATTTTAATTTTATTTTATTAACATATACTAATTATACATGATAATGGGGTTTAGTATTTCCATACACATATACGGCATGTAAGGATACAATCCAACACCCTTTTATCACTCTTGTCCCCAACTTACTAATCTCTAATAATGCTATTCTACTGTAAGTTCAGCTTTTTAAATTCTTCCACATATGATACAGAATATGAGGTACTTTTCTATCTGGCATTTTCCAATTCCACTCATTTTGCAGAATATTACAAAATTTTGTTCTTCTTTGTGGCTGAATAATAAATATTCCATTGTGCATGCATCCCACATTTTCTTTATCCATTCATCAGTGGATGGGCACCTAGGCTGATTCTATTTCTTAGCTATTGTGACGAGTAGCACAATAAACTCAAGTATGTAGGTATTTTTTGATATGTTGATTTAATTTCCTTTCTATCCTAGAAGTGGGATAGCTGGATTGTGTAGTGTATCTGCTTTTAGTTTTCTGAGAAAATTCCACACTGTTCTCCATAATGACTGGATTCATTCACATTTCTACCAGCAGTGTAATCAGTGTAGAAGTGTTCCTTTTCTCCATATCCTAGAACTCCTTTTTAAAAAATAATGGTCATTCTAACTGGGGTGAGATGGTATCTCATGGTAGTTTTGATCTGCATTTCCCTGGTGGCTAATGATAAAGAGATTTTTTTTCATACATTTGCTAACCATTTATATTTCTTCTTTTGAGAACTCTCTATTCAGATCATTTGCCCATTATAAAATTGGATTATTTTGTTAAATCTTTTTGAGTTCTATATATATATTGTGGTTATATATAAGACCTCTGCTATATGAATACTTGCTAATATTTTCTCACATATTGTAGATCATCTCTTGACTCAGCTGATGATTTCCTTTGCTGGATAGAAACATTTTAGTTTAAAGTAATCCTATTTGTTCATTTTGTTATTCCCATGCATTTGGAGGTCTATCCAGAAAATTCCTGCCTGTACACAAAGCCTTGAAATGTTTCCCTGTTTCCTTCTAATAGGATCAGAATTTCAGATCTTATATTTTAGATGTTTGGTCCATTTTGAGTTGATTTTGTACAGAGTGAAGACAGTGATCAAGCTTCAGTCTTCTGAATTTGGATATACACTTTCCCCAGCACCATTTATTGACGGTGTCTTTCCTCCAATGTATAATTTTGTTAACTTTGAAAATCAGTTGACTATAGATATATGGGCTTAATTCTGGATTCTGTATTTTGCTCATTGGTCTTTTTATCTATTTTTTATGCCAATACCATGCCAATTTGGCTCTGTAGTATGTTTTAAAATCAAAATCAAATATTGGGATGCCTCCAGCTTTACCCTTTTTGTTCAAGATTGCTTTGGTTATTTTGGGTCTTTTGCTTTTCCAGTTTGGTGAGGAATGTTTGTTTGTTTGTTTGTTTGTACAAAGGATTGAACCCAAGGGTGCTTAGCCAGTGAGCCACATCCCCAGCCCTTTTTATGTTTTATTTTGAGACAGGATTTTGTTAATCTGCTTAGGGCCTTGCTAAATTGCCAAGGCTGGCTTTGAACTCATGATCCTCCTGCTTCAACCTCCCAGGCTGCTGGGATTACAGGAGTGTGTCATAGTGCCTGGCTGTCATCGTATTTTGATGGGGATTGCATTGAATCTATAGGTCACTTTGGGCAGATGGACATTTTAACAATATTAATTCTTCCAACCCACAAATATGGAAGATCTTTCCTTGTGTGTGTGGGTTCTTCAATTTCTTTCACCAGTATTTTATAATTTTCATTGTAGGGGTCTTTCACTTCCTTGGTTAAGTTCTTTGCTAAGTATATTTTGTGTGTGGCTACTGTGAATGGGATTACTTTCATGAGTTATTACTGAGTAGATTTGTTATTGGTGTATAGAAAAGCTACTGAATTTTGTATTGACTTGAATCCGGCCACTTTCCTGCATTTGTCTATCAGTTCTAATAGCTTTTTGGTGGAGTCCTTAGGTTTTTTTATGTATAGAATTATATCATCTGCAAACAGGAGTAATTTGACTTCCTTTTTTTACTATCTATATGCCTTGCATTTCTTTTTCTTGCCTAATTGCTCTGGCGAAAGCTTCTACAACTATATTGAATCAAAGTAGTGAGATTAGCCACCCTTGTCTCATACCTAGTATTAGAGGAAATGTTCTCTTTCATTTTATCCCAATTCAGTGTGATGTTAGCTGTGGCTTTGTCATGGATAGCCTTTATTATGTTGAAGCATGATTCTTTTATTCCTAAATTTCAGTACTCTTATCATGAAGTGATGTTGAATTTTATCAAAAGCTTTTTCTGTATCTATTGAGGTGATCATGTTTTTTTATTGTTCTTTCTGTTGATGTGATTTACATTTACTGAATTTCAATTACTTTGCATCCCTAGAATGAAACCAACTAAATCTTGGTGTATGATCTTTTTACATGCTATTGTGCTTGATTTGCTAGTATTTTGGTGAATATGTACCTATCTCTGGGTGCTGTGTAGGCCATAGCTTTTCTCCTCCCAATTCCTTTGGGTGCAGTGCTCATAGCATTGAATGAGTGTGGAATATGACCAGAGCCAGGTTGATTCTCTTCAAACCCACTTTGGCTATATGCCCTGGTCTGGGGTAATAACTAGAGCTGTGGTTTTGCTCAAGGCTGCCTCTGCATGGCAGGGTAGCAGTGAATCCACAGAGCTCTCTCCCCACCCTGTTAATGACAGGTACCTGTGTATGGTACCTGTGCAGGGGTGGCAGGAACCTTGTGGATGACTCAGTTGTGGCATCAGTACGAATCTGAATGTAACTGACCACTCCCTTGGTCTCAGAAGGCTAGCTCCGGAAGTTCCAGTCTCCTGCATTTTGGCCCCCTTCTCCTCCATTTCATATACTCTGCAGGGCACCTAGCAGGTTAGACTCAGCCCCTTTTGTGGGTAGGCCAAATTTGGTTTGGGAGGCAGCTACCAAGTGCAGTGGAGTCTCTCTAGGGTTCTGGAAATGGGAATGTTCTGAGGTTTCTGACTCCTAGACTAGCCCAAATTCAGATAATAGGTCCCTTCTCAAGATGGCTCCTGGTTTCAGCACCTTGGGGGTTACTGGAGGTGACTTGAGATCTTTCTACAAAGCCAGACTACTGTGAAGATTTCAGGTTACTTATTTAAGGAGGCTGAAAGCCCATGAGGATTGTGAAGCTTACCAATAACTAGGATTGCCAGCAGTCATGGATAGACTGGCTGAGACTTTCACCCTTACCCCTGCAGAATGAAGACCCACTTCCTGCTGGCTCTGGAGCTGGGGTGGCTGGAGCCAGGGTATTTTGTTTCCCCTACTATTCTGTTTTTGCAGGTCTCTGACTCTTATAAGGCTTAAGTTTCTTTCTCAATCTTTTCTGGCATTCTCCCATGCTCACTCATCATAAAATGCAGCTACATACCTCTTGCTTCAGTTCTTCTTTGTGAAGGAGTGAGTACTGGGTACTCACTCTATTAAGCCATCTTGAAATTCTTACATTTGCTTTAAATAGTCAAGAATATGAAGGGAATATGAAGAAAATTTATTATATTTAATCCCACTTCTAGTCTGTTTGAAACTCTTCACTCCTCTCATGTTTGGGTTTCCTTCTGGGATTGTTTTCCTTAAAGGTTAAAATCTTTCTCTAGTATTTCTTACAGAGCTGTTCTGCTTTTGAATTGAATTTTCATATTCAGTATTTTTTTTTTTTTTTTTTTTTTTTGCCTGTAAAGAGGTTAACATTACTTTTTTTTTTTGGTACTGGGGATTGAACCCAGTGGTACTTAGCCACTAAACCATATCCCCAGCCTTTTTTAAAATGTTATTTAGAGACAGGGTCTCGCTAAGTTGCTTACTGCCTTGCTAAGATACTGAGGGTGACTTTGAACTTGCAATCCTCTTGCCTTAGCCTCCTGAGCCACTGGGATTACAGGTATGTGCCACTGTACCAGGCTTGCTTTTGATTTTGAAGAATCCTTTCAGTGGGCATATAATCATAGGTTGAGAGTGTTTTTAGCCTTCTATTTTTATTTTTTCAGTCTGCCTGACTTTTATAGGCTAACATTCTGTTGTCTTTTGAGTTCAATTTTGTATGAAGAGAATTCAGCATTATACTTAAATTTTACAAAGTGAAATATTTATTTTATCCCATTCTGGTTGCTTTCAAGATTTTTTCCTTTTATTTTCACCACCTTGACCCTCATGTGCCTAACTGTTGTACCTAGATGTACTAACTGTTGTACCTAGATGGCTGAGTTTTGAGACATCGGATCTGTGATTGATGTCTTCCCATGTCTTTGGAAAATAGTTGCTGATTATTTCTTCAAATATTTCTTCTGTCCCTTTCAAATACATGTATGTTAAAGCATTTGAATATGTTCCATAGGTCTCCACCATTCTGTTGTTTCTGCCATTGTTATTGGGGTTTTTTTTCTCTGTGCTTCAGTGTGGATAATATCTAGTAATTTATCTTTGAGTTTACCAATAATTTCTTGTGCTCTGTCCAGTCTTCTTGTAAACCCACCAAATGAATACTTCATTTCAGTTACTCTGTGTGTGTGTGTATTTATTTAATTTTATATATCTTAATTTAATTTAATTTGATTAATTTAATTATATACATATTTAATTGTAGAATTTCCATTTGGTTCTTAAGTTTCAGTTGCTTTCCTAAAGTTTATCTTTCTACTACTTTTGCCTATATATTCCTTTTAGTTTTTTTAACATACTTTAACTATTATGTAAGGCCTTTGTCTACCAATTCCAAATTCTGGTTAAGTTTTTGTTCCAATTCAGTTGGTAGTTTAGTATGATTTATGTCTCCTGGCTTTTTAATATTTTTTATAAATTTTGATTGTATGTCAGAAATTAAAGTACATAATATTTTTCCCTTCACAGATTTTTCCTTTAGTCTGCCCATGTTAAGAGTAGCTAGGGTTAGAGTTTATTTGCATAGTCTAATTAGTGATTGTTCTCAGTTGTCACTGAACTGAGCTTTATCTTTAGTTAACCTCTGACTTCAATTATTTTGAAGGTGGGATAAGATGCCTCTTTTTGGGAGCTTTAAATATATAGGGCTTGGAGGCTGTTAAAAGCATTCTGCTTTTGAGGCCAAAATCTAGCTTTCTGACACTGGCACTTATTTCTGTCAAAAAAATTACATATACATATACATATATATATATATATATATATAATATACATACATATATTTGAGAGGCATAAAGAACTGAAGAATTATTGTGGTTGGGTGTCTTCTATGTCCCAGTCCTCCATAATAGCCACACGGTCATTAGAAGTTGCCCAGTTTTAAATTAACTTCACCACCTTGCTTGGCTTATGGCAGGTTTGATTTTTCTGCCTACAAATGCCTTCTCAACTTTCCCAGTGACAAAAACAAAGATATGTGCTATACTAGTAAGGGTCACTCTTCTCTGAAAGGAGTTCATTTAATCATCTTTCATCAATAGTTCATCAATGAAGTTAAAGATAATAACTTTTTTTTCCCTCTTTTTACTTTCTGTAGTGTACCTTCATTGTTATGGTAAGACTAATGGTACTCAGTAAACTTCTGTATCCTGAGAGTCCTTTGTGTTTTTACTATGAATCAATCTTTGAGTTTTTCTTTCTGATAAATTAGCATTGTTCTGGATTCATCTTGCATGATTTGTGCCTCACACCTACTTTCAGTCATTTTTTCCAAGGAAATCATCCATTATGAAGAAAATATGTTGCTATGAATTCTTATTGCTAATGGATATCATTGCTTCTATACTTTTTCTATGATGAGGTTAAGGAATAACTAAGTAAAAAAAATCATGAATTCATGCTATGATTTCTACTCTAAAGATTACAGTGTTTTAATTTCTTTGACTATATTCCTGTATCTACTTTCTTTTGTGCTAAAAGTCTTGATTCATATGTTAACATAATTACTTTTTTTGCTTTATCATCCAATGTGCAATAGAATTCTTTCAAAGAAATTCACAAATATCACACTAGCATTAACATTTCTGAATTTTTTTTTTGTTAGTTAATTTTTTCCTCAAAGTACATTGTACTAGAAATGGACAGTTGAAATAATATATTGCAGAACTGCTTGCATAATCCTTTAAAGTGTAGATAGGAGGCCAATTAGATACATTAATTTTATTTTGATTTTAAGTTGGTGTCTAAGGGATACTTTTTCTTTTGGTTAAAATACTAAAATTATACAATAATTGTACATGTTTACCAAGTCAAATTATAAAACAAGATAAACTTAGACTCATTTTTAGTCATGTCTCCACCTTATTCCTTCTTTTCCTCTCTCCTGCACAAATAAATATAAATTAAGTAGTACTTTTATAGCATAAAATAGTCTTTTATAAAGGCGTCTATTGTTAAAAAAGCATAGAGGAAATACTACAAGCAAAAACACCCTTGACTACAATCAGTTGGAGATTAAGGTAAACATTACATATGAAAATATGTAATAATTTTGCATTAAAGAGGTCACTTTGTTTTTGTCTAACTTCCAAAAATCTATTAAAAACTTTCCTCCACTCAAAAAAAATCACTTTTCCATATAGTATAACATTGTAGCTTTGCACTTATTTTAGTCCTTGAGCTCTGATTTTATAATAGTATCCATCTTACTTTCTTTTTTAAATATGTTTTTTTCATTTTATCTTCTTTTGGATAGAAAGTAAGAAAACTGGGGCAGGTGATCTGGTGAATGCCCATAATCCTAGTGACTTGGGAGACTGAGGCAGAAGGGCTGGGTATGTGGTTCCCTGGTAGAGCACTACTGGATTCAATCCCAGGTACCAAAAAACAGACAGACAAAAAACAAAACCAATCCAAGCCCCTGGAATAATTTTGAGTTACAATGTATTTACATCTGCATAGCATGGTAAGATAGACCAATACCATCAACATTTCTACATTTATGGTCATAGTGGTGGCATATTTATAAATAAGAAAAAAGTTATAATGCAAAGGAAGTTCCAAGTAATACAATATATGGTCATTAATTTTTTGAAAATGGGTTAATCTATGGATTTTAATAGTATAATGTTCTCTTTGCTTTTTCTTCCGTACAGCACTCTTTTCCCTTTTATTGGCTCTATGATGAAGGTCTAAGAAGGATACAAGCAATGTAATGCTTTTGGGATTAAATTTTGTAAATTTATTATTTTTTCATGAAAATGACCATCTGATACTCTTCAAGTGCTGATTGCATTTTTCACATTCCATTTTAGTTTTCAAATGAATACTTCGCTCTAGTGTTGGTTTAATCCTGGGTTTCTAAAATATAAAAATAGGAGAGAATTCCTATTGCTGTACTGTATGCATCTTTTATAGGTAGTACCTTGAATGTGCAGGATGGGAAGCACCAACCAAAAGAAGAGGGAAAACAAAATAAAACAGCATTCTATCTGCACAACTGTAACAATAAATTTCTGTGGTTTAAGTCAAACAAACAAACAAACAAACAAAACACCAAAACATCCTTGCAAAATACGAATGAACCTTAGTGGTGAAGACCAAGCAACTTCCAAACACCACTTGCTTCCCTCCCTGTCCTCATGGAGCTCAGTCTAGGCAAACAGTTCCCATGTCATCGTTCCATCACAACCCAGGAGGAGACGGCCCAGACAAGGTATGAGTCTTCTTTAAACTACAGCGGAATCCTGACTGTACTGAGATAAGTCCATGAAACGTCTGGCCCAGATACCTTGGGATGAACAACAACAATAGGAGCCCAGCTCCGGTTCTTTTCTCACCATGTATTTCATGTCGGCCGCCGGGGGATTGACTTTGCCCCGCCAGTCGTTGTGGGACTGGATGCACTGGTCTACAAAGTGAGGGTCTGTGATGGACGGGATTGGGGGAGGTTTGCCGGACACCAGACACAGGCTTAACGTCCACAAGCAGGTAAATTCCTTCAGAGCCATGGAGGGAAAAAGACCATGCCCCAACTGCACCAACCAGTAACGGCTGGGGAAGCTGGATTTCCGCGGCCGCAGGGACCACGCTCTCGTCTCTCCATCCTCTGCACAGGCTCGAGCCGGCGCGGGGATGCGGCGCTCACTGGGCAGGACGCACCGGGCGGGGCGGACGCGCGGCAGGACTCGCCCCCACGAAGCCCGGCGCTGCTAGGGGAAGCCCCGGGACGTTTGCAGCTGCAGAGTTTTAACTGTCCAAAGTTCGCTGAGCCGACCTGATAATCGTGGATCATTGCCTGGGTTGTAGTACAGTTGCAACACGGAGGCAGCACCATATTATATAAAGAACAGGTGTATTGGATGCTGACAAAGGATCAGACCTGTGCGAAACCCTATGCATTAGTATATAGACTCAGCTTCTGTGTATAGCATGTTTGTTGTTTTAAATAAACTACTGCAGAACTTTGCCCCCTTCCTCAGAAACTGGGAATAAAGTAAATACTGGGATCCAAAATTTTTACCTTGTCAAACATTTAATAATTTGATTTGCTGCTGCGCCTGCCCCCTCCTCCTCCTCCTTCTCCTCCTCCTCTTCCTCTTCTTCATTCTTTTTTTTTTTTTTTTTCCTTTCCTACCAAAGAGACTGCTTAGAACAATAAAAATACTGTGGGCACGTGGGAAGAGTGTAGGCAAGTAGTTTCTCTTGACAGAATCTTCTCTGTTGATAGTTTGGTGACTACTAAATTCCTGATAAAGGGCTGCTTTCATTGGTATGGTAAAGACTAAGACCATGAACAGAAAACATTTGCTTACTTGTTGTACTTAATCATATAAATGTAAATCAATTTCATGTGGTTTAACCCTTTAAATCCATTATATGTTATACTCCTATTCAAAAATGAAACAGCATTTTTCTATAATATTAAATGACTTTTTTTTTTTTTTACCGTGTCTGTGTTTCAGATGAATACCTTTATTTAATACCAAGGTTATTTACAGTGCTAATTCAAGTGGACACATGTTTAAATCTACTTACTATTCTGCCACAGCCAATTAACCTTACCACTAAAACAATCAACCAATCAATTCAGTGAAATGTTATCATTCTTTAATAGAAAGTAGAAATTAAATTATAAGATGAAAAAAAAAATGTAAGGATTCTGGATCTGGATTGGAAATTCTACTGAATAATAGAGAAAATATTCCTGGTTTCCTACATGCTAATGGAGAATTGTTACATGTGCTACTTTCATATCACATATGTAGTCAAACTGAGCTGCTGATATTCCATATCCCAATACACATAGATATGGATAAAGAATATCTACATATAAGTATACACACACATATGTGTGTATGTGTGTGTGCACAGATATACAGAGAGAGAAATACATAAATACACATGAACATATACCTGTATGTCTCTATATAGAGTATATATATGTATACATGTATATATACACATGTGTGCTTGAAATTGACAGGACAAGACAGTGGGATAGAAATTCAGATGAGAGTTGATGTTGTAGTCTTGAGTCCAGAGTCTAGAACCTCTGGCAGAATTTCTATGTTTTCTTTAGGAAACTTCAGTCTTTGCCTTTGACTAACTGGATTGGGGTCCATCTACACTAAAGAAGGTTATGGTAATCTGCTATATTCAAAGTCTATTGAGTATTTAAACATTAGTAATTGCTAGAATTTATCTTCATACAGTGTCCTGACTGATGTTTGACCAAATAACTGGTGACCATACTCCAGCTAAATTCCCCCATAAAATTAAACACTATATCCTTCTATTTCTGAAACATTTCATGTGCATGTCTTATTACCTTATTCTCTTTTCTCCTCACACACTGAATTCAATCTATTTGTAAATTCTATTGGGTCTACTTTTCAAATATATCCTGAATCCAAATACTTCTTCCCATTCTGTGGATAGCCAACACTCAATTCTGGTCATGTCTCACTGTCTCACCTAAACTAAAGCAACAGTAACCTTCATTTCCTTGTGTCCATTCTTTATTTCCTGTGATTTATTTTCCACAGAACAGCCAGATTCATTCTTTTAAAACAAGCTGCTTCTGTCCTCAGAACTCACCAATGAATACCCACATCAATTAATATGAAATCTGAAATCCTAGATGTGATCTGCAATTCAGGATGAAACCTGACCATGGCTGACCTGGTCCATTTCCTGTATTTCCTCCCTGGCTCAGCCACATCTCTCCTTCAGATGCATCATCAGCTTGACAAAGGTGCTCTCTTGGCTTAGGCTCTTTGTGTTTGTTCTTCCTTTGGTTTACAGTGCTCTTCCTGGAGTTCCCAGGGACCTATTCCCTGGTCACTTTATTTTTTTTTTTAAGGTTCCAATATGGTATTTTTTTTTTTTTTTATTGAACACAAATGGAGTACAGCTATTGTTTCACTGGTTGTACACAAAGTAGAGTCACACCATCTGTGCGTTCATGCATGTACACAGGGCAATGGTATCTGTCACACACTCTGTTATTAATTTTACCCCCCACCCGCCCCCACCCCTCCCTTCCCTCTATGCTAGCTATCTTTCCTCCATTCTTGCCATCTTTCCCCCCCACATTATGCATCATCATTCATTTATCAGAGAGACCATTCGGCTTTTGGATTTATGGGATTGGCTGATCTCACTTAGCATAACAGTTTCCAACATCATCCATTTACCTACAAATGTCATAATTTTATTCTTCTTTATGGCTGAGTAATAGTCCATTGTGTATATATACCACAGTTTCTTTATCCATTCATCTACTGAAGGGCATCTAGGTTGATTCCATAATCTAGCTATTGTGAATTGAGCAGCTATGAACATTGATGTGGCTGCATCACTGAGGCAATCTGATTTTAAGTCCTTTGGGTATAAGCCAAGGAGTGGGATAGCAGGGTCAAATGGTGGATCCATTCCAAGTTTTCTAAGGAATCTCCACACTGCTTTCCAGAGTGGCTGCACCAACTTGCACTCCCACCAGCAATGTATGAGTGTACCCTTTTCCCCACATCCTCGCCAACACCTGTTGTTGCCTGTGTTCTTGATAAAAGACATTCTAATTGGGGTAAGATGAAATCTTAAGGTGGTTTTGATTTGCATTTCTCTTATAACGAGTGATGTTGAACATTTTTTCATAAATCTGCTGATTGCTTGTAGATCTTCCTCTGTAAAGTGTCTGTTCATTTCCTTGGCCCATTTATTGATTGGGTTATTGGTGTTCGTGGTGTAAAGATTTTTGAGTACTTGGTAGATTCTGGAGATTAGTGCTCTGTCCGAAGTGTGTGTGGCAAAGATTTTCTCCCACTCTGAAGGCTCTCTCTTCACATTGCTGATTGTTTCCTTTGCTGAGAAGAAGCTTTTTAGTTTGACTCTATCCCAATCATTTATTCGTGCTTTTATTTCTTGCGCTTTGGGAGTCATGTTAAGGAAATCTGATCCTAGGCCAACATGATGAAGATTTGGACCCATTTTCTCTTCTGTTAGGTGCAGAGTCTCTGGTCTGATTTCTAGGTCTTTGATCCACTTTGA
>JAJEJO010000409.1:399405-420882 GCA_020662805.1 Glaucomys volans
AAAAGATTTTCTCCCACTCTGACGGCTCTCTCTTCACATTGCTGATTGTTTCCTTTGCTGAGAAGAAGCTTTTTAGTTTCACTCTATCCCAATCATTGATTCGTGCTTTTATTTCTTGCGCTTTGGGAGTCATGTTAAGGAAATCTGGTCCTAGGCCAACATGATGAAGATTTGGACCTATTTTCTCTTCTATTAGGTGCAGAGTCTCTGGTCTGATTTCTAGGTCCTTGATCCACTTTGAGTTGAGTTTTGTACAGGGTGAGAGATATGGGTTTATTTTCATTTTGCTGCATATGGATTTCCAGTTTTCCCAGCACCATTTGTTGAAGAGGCTGTCTTTTCTCCATTGCATGTTTTTGCCTCCTTTGTCAAGTATGAGATACCTGTACTTATTTGGGTTTGTCTCTGTGTCCTCTATTCTGTACCATTGATCTACCTGCCTATTTTGGTACCAATACCATGCTGTTTTTGTCACTATTGCTCTGTAGTATAGTTGGAGGTCTGGTATTGTGAAACCCCCTGCTTCGCTCTTCTTGCTAAGGATAGCTTTAGCAATTCTGGGTCTCTTATTCCTCCAAATGAATTTCATGATTGCTTGCTCTATTTCTATGAGGTCCATCATTGGGATTTTAATTGGAATTGCATTAAATTTGTATAGCATTTTTTGGAAGTATGGTCCCTGGTCACTTTAAATACCTTCCCTGACAGTGTTGGTTTTCCTTCATTGCATCAATTGCTACCTAAATTTATTTATTTCTTTAATTTCTGTCTCCTCTGTTAGATTGTAGCTGTCACCCAAATTGTGGCAATTGCTTTTCACAGATTTATCTCTAGCCCTAGAAAAAGCCTTTAGTAAAAATTTATTGAGTGAATGCAGAAATAAGCATTGTAACTTTCTGATAATATTTTATACAATTATAAGCCCCTCCAGAGCAGAAAGTATATCTTATTTGTTACACACACACACACACACACACACACACACACGAGGGACTCAAATATTTTTGATTCAATCAATAAAAGACAATACTCGGTAGCCTTATACATTTTTTCTAAGTTTGGGTATCTTATAAGATAGTGTGATTCAAAGGATGTTTGTTGAATATGTGAATGAACAAATAAAGGAAGATTTAAAGTGAAAATTGGACTTCAAATGCACAGTATTATTTGTATGCTAGGGATCAAACTCAGCCTCATGCTTGTTATGAAAGATTAACTTACTTCATTTTCTTTTATGTATAGCTAACTGGCTGTAATGGCAACATGATTTTTATAAAAGGCTGAATAGAACTTGGCAAAAAGTACAAGTTATATAGTCAATATGTAATCCATTCCTTTCCTTTATAGATAGGAAAGTTTGACCAATGGATATTAAGTTATAGTTAGGAGAAATAAGTTCTGGTGTTCTATTGCACAGCAAGGTGACTAGAGACAATGATAGAGAATATATTAGAGGGGATTGGTAATGTTCTCACTGTGGGGAAATGATAAGTGTTTCATGAGATAGATTTGTTTACCCTGATTTGAATCCTACACATGTATATGTGCATCAAAACATCACAAAGTCCCCTATAAATATATACAATTTTTTGTTAGTCAATTAAGAAAAAGAAAAAGCAAGATGACTTGACAAAATATCTGAATTTTATAGATGTGGTTTTTCAGACCATATTTCCAGTGGCTTAGGGAGTTATAGTTAGAAACAATGAAACAATTGGGATGTTCTAAGTCTAAGTGTCAATAGGCAATGTTGTGTACTAAGGCTGTTTTCTTGATCTATTTGTGGAATGACTAAGATTACTTGGGAACTAGAGTTTTTCAGTCATTTTTAGAAGGGAGGTTTAGTTTTTGTTTAATTTTTTTACAGTTGATTTCTACTTTCTTTCTGTGTAGGGTAATGGGTGGAAGAATTTTATGGAGTGTAGAGAAGAAACAGAGTGATTACATTATATCCATCAAGTTTACTATTTTAATGCTTTCAAAATGTATGTGTATTTTTACTCTAAAAATGCCTTCAATCTATAAATTTAGAAACATATTTTGAGGGGAGCTAATTTTGAAAAGATAGTGCAGATTAGGAAAAAAAAAGAAAAGATTTTGTGCCAAGAGAATTAGATTAGGTTTCATAACATCTTAATTCTAATTTGGGTATCTGATATTTAGCTGTGTAATTTAGGAAAACTGCCCTATGTTCTATTGGAGTGGAACCTTAAAAATATCTGAAACCAGTTTTTCACCTTATGAATAAGGAGTTGACGCCCAAAGACATTGTGTACAGTGAGGATAAAATGTTTTGATACGGTAAAAAATAAAATGAGGTTTCTTGATTTCTAAGCCTGTATCTTTTCTATTATATCAGCGTTTTAAAATGAAATTTATATATATATCATATGTATATACACACGCATATTTACATGCAATTATATATGTGATAAAGTAAATGTACATATATGCATACTTAAAGTAATATCCAAACCTATGTTTAATATCGACGCTTCTCTATAATGTTATTCTGCAGTATTCTCTTTTTGAATAATTGCAAGCTCCTACAGCAGATCTGGGCGCTGAGCATATAATGTAGTTCCTTATGAAAAACGTTAAATAAAATTCTGTTCAGTGAATTAATTACACAACTGCGGCGGATCCATGCCGGGCCTTGGCGCTCTCCCTGAGCGGAAGAAGCGCAGTGAGTGAGTCCGCTCCGGCTCCCTGCCTGGGTTTAAGGGCGCCAGGAGCGGGTCCCCTGCGAGGCTCTGCGGTGCACAAAAGGGTTTACAGTCAGCGCATTTCGCACTTCGGGGTGAGGTTGCCCAGCGGAGTTTTAGCGCGCCGGGCCGCGGGGCGGAGGAACCGCAGACACGTTTGGAGGGCGGAAGGTGGTATGCAAAGGGCTAAAGATGCGGGCTGATGACCATCTTTCCGCTTGGAAGCGAAAGGCGACTGTTAGAGGCCCTGAGTGGAGGTGCATGTTGCCTGGCAACCTGCAGACGCTGGTCTGCTGTTTCGCCTCCCGGGACCTGTCCCTTCCGGCCAGCGCTGCCCGAAGCTGCTTGAATGGGTTCTGGGGGAATCGCCCTAGTTTATGCCTTTTCAGTCCTCCTGCACCGGACCTGGGCTTTACTGAACTTGTCAGGTCAAGTCAGGCTGGCGGTTCCCTGTGACCCTAGCCTGTTCATGAATCGCAGATGTGAACTGCATGGGGAAATTCCTATGACATACTGCAGGTGCTCTGAAGTATAATTTAATTGTGTGTGTGTGTGTGTGGGGGGGGTGTGTGGAGGCATGGAGGCTTGATCTGCTTTGTTTGACATTAGTAATGACCTCAGATTCAATTTCAGATACCAGCGTCAGTTATCACTTGGGATCCAAGAAAGACTTAGTTTTACTCTCCTGGAGCTAAAATACTGAAGTGTATTGACAGATCTCTTCCTTCTCTCAGTTTATTCTTTGCTTTTCATTATGTTCTGATTTTGTATAAGCAACTTAATAGCCACCAATAACTAAGAGAGAAATGATGATAATTGGAAATAATCATTGTTGAAAAAAAAGTGAGGGAAGTGGGAGATGAGTTCAGTTCTTTTGATTGCACCAAAGAAACTAGTCAACAATACTTTTTACATGCTAGTAAAAACATCTCCTAACTTTTAGCAATTTGAGTGAGGACAGAAGCCATAAAAAGTACTTCTCCTCCTTCTTGCCAATTCCTATTCAATCCCCGCCTACCTCAGCATGCATTCCAAAGATGGACTCAGCCATTTATTTGAAATGCTGATTCTTGCATCCCCAGATTTAGGTTTCTGGTGTTCCTTAGCCCCAGCAGCTAATTCCTCTCTGATGCATCTAGTATCTGTATGTACTAGCAAGAGTGTAGTACTGGAAAGAGGTCTGAAACCTTTTTAGGAATTCAGGCTCTGCAATAGCTGGCAAACAGTTTGGCAAAGTAAGATTCACTTTTCCAGGGCTCAATTTGAAAATCAGAAGGTTGGTTTGTTTTACCTTTGAAGCAAGTGTGTTGGTGCGGTGTTGGTGACCTGATTGTTTTAATTCTGTAGATGCCAGTGTTCCATGTGTGATGGCACTGCCTTTGGAATACTCTTTCTCTATCTGAATGAATTATTTTTATGCTATGTAATTCTGAATTAACTTATATCTGAATTGACTGGAATAACTTACTCAACAAATATTAAGTTCTTAATATTTTCTAGGCTTTCTGCTAGGTACTGAGATAAGCAAAACCAGTAGTAGTCTTGCCTTTATGAGGCTTACAGTCTGACATTGAGGAATAATTGCTATTAATAATAGCTGACATTCAATGCTTTAAACACCTTATCTAATTGTTTGCAGATAGGATTTATAAGTTGGCATTGTGATTGTCATAACTGGGTGCAGAGAAGTGCAACTAACCTAAGAATATGTTTGAAGTATGTACAGGTATTTGGTGATGCACTAACTTATTTATTAACTAAATAAATATTTATTAAGTATCTATGCTATATTAAGGGCAAAAGATACCAAACTTTGTGGTCTTGACAGTTTATTAGGGAAATGAGATGAACTAATTACAATGAAGAGTGATGACTGTCATTCCTGGGGAAGTACAGGGAGGAGGAGAAAAGGGTTATTTGAAGGTTTAAATTTTGCCAGTTTTATTACTATGCTAATGAATTATAGTGATTTAAGATAACCTATAGTGATTTGAAATGACTCTAATAATTACTAAGGTACAAAGTTGAGAGACTATGAATGATGTATGTGGAGAAAATTGCTTTGCTGATTATTCAGCATCTCTCTCAACTTGGGTTCCTTAGTTGGTAATCATCATGACAAATGGGATAACTTTTGTGATGTGATTAAACAAAGAACCCATGGGGGCTGGGGGCCATCCACACCAAAGAAAGAAAGAAAAGTTGTTCTTTGTGAAAGATAACTCTGAAAAGAAAGCCATTTGCAGTATTATAGGAGAAAATACTCCTATAATCAGATGATTTGTGATATTCTTAGAATATGTGTCCTCTTGGTTGATAAATCTTTTTGAATTTACTGTTTTTTTGTTTTTGTTTTTTTTTTCACTGAGAATTTAGCCCAGAGGTGCTATATCACTGAGCCACTGAGTTACATCCCTAGCACCCCACCTTCTTTTCTTTTTTTCAAATTTTGAAACAGGGACTCACTAAGTTATATAGGACTTCTCTAAGTTGCTGAAGCTGGTCTTGAACTTAGGATCCTCCTGCTTCAGTCTCCTGAGCCGCTGGGCTTACAGGCATGAGCCAACTGCGCAGCTTGAATTTACTCTAAAGAGTAGAATTTCAGGCTTAAGGCAATAGATTTTTAGGGGAGAGGACTTCAAGGTGGGGTGAAAGGAACCATGCAGATGGGTTAGAAAGCAACTGGAATCATCTTTCAGGTAAGAAGATTTTAAGGGGCCTGAAATAAAAGCACAATTTAAATAATAATGATGGTTTTCATCTATTGCATGTTCTTTACTCCATCAGAATGAGAAAGGTGCTAATGAGAAAGGTGAAAATTTTTTTACACATTAGGAACATTGGCTTAGAAATTAAGTTCTTACCCAAGCTTAAATTATGAGAAACTAGCAAAAATCAGGATTTTTAATATAATTGATCTAATTCAAGCTGGCACTATGCCACATTACCTTTCTTTTTAAAAGCAAATAAAAATAGTTTACTATAAAAATAAATCCAAGTCTAATGATAGAAAAAGTATGAATGAATCCTTAAACTTTATTCCTGGTAATGTAAGAGTGAATTATAAACTAAAATATATGAAATTTTGTTGATGGATATATTAATCTGATTTTATTTTGTATGTATTTGAAAGTCAATTATTTTCAGTGTTATTTTGCAAACATTTTTACCAGTCACTACATAGTTACTAATTGGATCATTCATTCTATTTTATTCTTTGTATTAAGTGAAGAATACTGTTTGCTAAAAATATTTTCATCAGCCTACTTTGACAAAACCAGCATCCACAAAGATTTGGGAAATGGGTATGGAGAAGAGAGATATGTATAGTATGCTCTTCCTGTTGTAAAAAAAAAAATCACAAACTTAGTGACTCAAAGCAATATAAATGTATTCTTTTACACATATTGAGGTCAGAGTGTAAAATGGGTCTAAAGGATCTAAAACCAAGTGGTCATCAGAACTGTTTCTTTTTGGAGGCTTCAGGGAACAAATCATTCCTAATCTCTTCAGCTTTCTGGAAGCTACCTGTGACTCTCCCTCCATCCCAGAGCCAGCCACAGAGCATCTTGGCTCCTCTCTGATGTATGCTTCCATTCTTACATTTTGTCTGCTTGCTGTAATCTTCCTGCCTCCTTCTTACAAGGACATGGGGTTGGGGGTCACATTGAGCCCACCAGATAGTAGAAGATAATCTCTCCATCTCAAAATTCTTAATCAAATCTGAAAAGTCCTTATGGCCATGTAAGGTACATATTTACAGAGTCCAGACATTAAGATGGGGACCTCTTTGGGAGCAGACTACCACAGCGCAAAATGTAATTGCCCTATATAAATTGAATTCTGGTGAAAGAAGTAAAAGTGATTAACTATATGATTTCTTTCTATGAAGTATTATATAATATGTATGACTTATTTAAAATCAGATAAGAATTATCACTTTACATTTATTTTGCCTTTTTAAAAGCACCAGGATACTGCATGATAAATATGAGAACTTGAATGGATTTGGAGGTTAAAGGAGTGGCTACTTCTCCTAGGAGCCAGTCTCAGCTACTGTTGAGAAGAAAGAACCCACTACAAGTATGTAGGAACCACCCAAATTGAAGTTAATTATTACTTGAAAACTCACTGAGTTTTTTTTTAAATCAAGCTTATTTTATTATTGTTATTTTAAAATTACCTGTGTGTCTATAGAAAGTATAAAAGAAAGAAGTGATAGTAGAGAACATATCAATATTTTCTTCACAAATATGTGCCCTATTACATTTTGGTGGATTTATGTGTAATTGGTACACTAATGCAAACTGCGAATATAATTTTACCCTACTTTTAAAATGCATTTTCTGTATTACTAAAAGCTCTAAAAAATATGTTTAATGGGTATATAGCATATAGTGTGATTTATATTCAGAGGAGGTTTTAAAAGGTCATAAACTGAACTTATTTTAAAATGTACGTATGTTTATTTAAAATCAAATCTCTGTGACTACATTCTTTTGTATTTTATTTTGAATTTATAATGTGTTTAGTGCCATGCTAGGTGCTAAAGACCCAACAATGAGATTTAATAAATGATCCTCTTGTTAATCTTAAGATTTTTAATTCCAAGTGTTAAATTCAACTAAAGAAATAGCTACAAAACTATAGAGGCTGAAAGAAGAGGGGTTTGGTAAAGGTAGAGAAGGTTTTAGTGAAGAATGGCATCTGTATACATGGGAAGAATGACAATTTTGATTTGCAAAAAGAGTGGAGAAGGTAAGCAGGGTTTGTATGCTCGGAAGTCTAGAAGTGCAAATATATATCACCCAACTTGCTATTTTTATATTTAAACCAAAATTAAAATTTTTGTATAACTAACATTGCATCTTGTATTAGCAATGTAGGAAGAGAATCTGGGCTTTTATATTAGGACCTTTATATTCTTCTCAGCTTTCATAATATCACTGTTGTAGATTTCATTGATTAATTGAAATCTTAGAGTTTGTCCCTGCATCCACATAGAATTGGTTAAATGGGACAATTAATTTAAAATATATGAAATAATACATATCCCCTTGCTATTTTTATTTTAATTACTGAATACCTACTGATCATCATTGTAAAACTCACGAAAGGGGCGATGGGGGCCCGGAAAGGGGCGATGGGGGCCCGGCGGGTAAATCTCTCAAAGGCGGCGGGTAGCGAAAGGAGTGCGCTCCCCAGAGTCAGACAATAGTGGTAGCTTGATTTTATTGGAATGTGTGCCCCGGGCAAAATCTCCAACCGCCCCCCCCCCCCCCAGGGTGAAAGTCCGGGTGGGAGAGCCAGGAGAAATCGCACGTGGCTTTGGTTGCTCAGGGTTTTTATACAGAGGAAGGGGGTCAAGGGGTTCTGCCCAGGAAAAGGTGGACCCAAGGTGGACATCAGGGTCAGCAGGTGTGCCTCATTGGTCACTTCTGGCACAGTGTGTTGCTAGGTGACCTTGCTCCCTCCCCCTGCAGCCGCCCAATTTGACCTAACAATCATGACCTTGATAAATGTCTGAGTAACATATAAATCAAACTGTGAACCTTAGAGGTAGGCACTATTATTTGCCTGCTTTTAGATATGGAAGAACTGAGGCTTCTAGAGATTAAGTGACTTGCTAGTACTTTGAACTCTAGTTCTTACTTCAAGACCTGTGCTCTTTAGTCTGACTTAAGCCAGTTCCCTTGTATGAATGCGTAAATGCTTCGGAGTTCTTATGGTTCACTATTTTACAGTTTAAATCTCTATTCATTGATAATTTGGGTCACAACCCTTCTCATTAGTTCAAATATCAAGCACAGCCTTTTCCACTGATAATTTGGTTATCGTATCGTGGAAACTTCAGGTTTTTTTCCTTGGCTAATTATTAGGAAGATCTCATAGTTTAAGTTCTGAAAAGGATAGTTTCTTTAATTATCTTTTTCTGTCAAAATAAACCTGCCTTGAATTTTACTAACTATATCTAGTGTTAGAGTTAGTGGACACATTTATGCTTATCTTAGAACTGTTGTTTCTTAAGGAAAAATCCCAGATTGATTTTACAGTTTATCAGTCAAGGGTCAATAAAGTTGAAGCTATAGCTAGGAGGTGCTATTTCTGGAGGGTTCTAAAAAGAACTAGAATGTACCCCATTTGTGTACAGTGAGTCAAAATGCAGTCTGTAAAAATAAAAAATAATAAAAAAATGTTCAAAAGAAGAAAAATAAAAAGAACTAGAATGAGAACACATAAGCTCTTTTTTAAAAAACCTGATACTGGTACAAAAACCATCATTACAAGCACTAACAACAGATAAATAGGAGATAAGAACATGAAAAGTTGTCAGATCCTAGGTTAGGTAAGGGAATGTAGGTTAACATGATACCTTTATGCCTCTATTATATTAGAGATAAAAGGTAATATTAACAATACTCAGAACTAGAGATGGTAGTACATTGTAAATTGTATAACACATTTGGTAACATGATTATGGTGTGTATCATGCTACACAATTTTTCTAAGTAATGTTTTCTTGGTAATCTGTTCTAAGGAAATAATTCAAAATGTAGAGAAACACCAAATGCAAGAAACCGTTTTTAAAGTGCTTTTTTTAAAATAGTGAAAAGAATTGAGAGCAATTGAGATATGTTAGATAAGTTATTGCACAACCTGTAAGTAAAGTATTAGACACAAAATAATGAATTCTAAGTTATAATATAGAAATAACTTATAATAAAAGATTAAAAGTACAAAAATAGCCAACTGTTTCTAAGAAGGTCGGGGAAGTAAATATTTTTGTCTTCATGGGTTGTGTGGTATCTTTTACAGCTTCTCGACTTTGCAGTTAAGAAATGAGCATGGCTGTGTTTCAGTAAAACTTTATAAAAACAGGGCTGTGAGCTACAGTTTCCTGGACACTGACCTAGGGATTATAAATTATATTCATTCTGAATTGTCTAGCACAATTCTGTTGAAGCTAGAGAAGAAAGGTAACTGCCATTCCTAAGAAGTTATGCCTATGTCTTCAGAAGACTGTGTCTATCAAAACACTGAGGAAAAATAATGACGATAGTAATTATGCTCTATTACTACTACAAATATACTCTATTTAGCTTCCTGAATTTTCATCTCTTTTTCTTTTTAAAGTTAGATGATATCATGATGTTTCGCAAATACAATAAAGAAAATCTTTTGCGTGATGAGTTTTCTGTTTAGACTATATTACATGTTTATTTTTTCATTTAAATGATCCTTTTGTAATTTTGCCATTTCCACATCTTAAATATTAGAATAGCATTTAAAACAATGTCATGTTAAAGTTGATATTGAGTTGAATTTGTATTCTCTTACTCTAATGGTAAATTATAGTGATAAAGCCATCTTGAATATAATTTCCATGCTTCTATTAATATTATAAAAAATCCCCAGTTAGATAATATTTCAACAGTAAGTTGTTTTATGGTGGAAGTGGTTTTCTCCCTTTTCATCTAGCTATCTCCTAATTCTTCAGAGCTCTCTTTAAGGGTTGCTTTCTGGTTTGCAAAAGTTTTCTTAATTCCCTAGAGTAAGATGGATGCACTTGCTACACAGTTGCTCTGTCATAGACTTATTTTTCTCATTATTGTTTGATGTCTTCTCTAGCAGACAGTGCTGTATGGGAAGTGATTATCTGTCTTGCATATTGTTTTATGCAATATGTGGACAGCAAGGAAGGGCTTAATAAGTATTTTTATATGGAGTCTACTGAAATAATCATAATTAGTTTTGCATTGACTTTGCTTGTTATTTAAAATATAAAGGGTACATGAATACTGATTCTAATTCTTAATTTTTAAATTAAAGCAAGGATGGGTTTCCAGATCATGGGCAACTCAGAATCCCTACCCACCTATGTAAGTAATATTTCTTCACATTTGAATTGGCTAATGGGCAAATATTTATGATGCCTTGATCAAGTTAGGAAAGAAAGAAAAATTATATATGTACCTATTGCATATGGAAGTTTTAAAAATTACTGTGACAAATTTATCTTGTAATAGGAAGGTAGGATTATGAGTAAGACTTCTTTTGTTTTATTGTCTTTAATAGTATTTTCATATTTTCCTAAAAAAGGTAAAATATTTCATTAAGTAGAAAATTCATTGTTATTGTTATTTTAAAATTTCAGTGTATTTTTAATTGATATGTAAAATCATAAAAATCAAACATATTTGACTCCATAAATCATAGACTCACTAAATGAATTTGTTAAAGAAATGTATAACATTTTTCTTTTTATATTTGGTATAGTCAAAATTAATTTAATGGTAAATACACCTGTGTTGTAATTTTATTTTGAGATATGTTACAACTTAAACAATCTTATTAGGATTTTAGTTTTGGTTCAGAATACATTAATTTATGTTTTGTATTGTACATTTTTAATAGATTAAAAATGAACAAATATCAATAATTTCATGTGGTTATACCTAGTAGATATCTGTCTTCTCATTTGGACATAAAGCATAGAATTATGTCCAGATATGAGATACTGAGTACCAAAATACAGGGTACTGAGTATGCAGGAAGCAGTATGTCAGTTGTATGCTGGTAAATATTTAACAACTGGTATTTAAAAGTGTTTTATAAGTTTACTATAAGTTTTACTTGTTAATTATAAGTAAATTTATCTTTTAGGTTGATAACTTTTTAGTGATAAAAGGTATATGCAGCAAGAAGTTTACAAATGTTAAGAAAACACATCACCTCTTTCTTTCTTTCTTTCTTTTTTTTTTTTTTTCTTTTGGAACCAGGGATTGAACTCAGGGACACTGGGCCACTGAGCCACATCCCCAGCCCTATTTTGTATTTTATTTAGAGACAGGGTCTCACTGAGTTGCTAAGGGCCTCGCTAAGTTGCTGAGGCTGGCTTTGAACTCGCGATCCTCCTGCCTCAGCCTCCCAAGTCACTTGGATTACAGGCGTGTGCCACCACGCCCGGCTTTACCTCTTTATTGTAGTGTCCATTTAGCCAATCATTGTTCACCAAATTCTTTGTTTTTTACTCTATCTGTAGCCAACCTGTCTTTGCTATTATGTACCATTGTAGTTCCATTGTGAACTACAGTGATTTTTCAAGCTGTTTTTCTTTACTGTAAAATGATGAATTATTTCTTGGTAAAATCAATAATATGGAATACAGAAATAATTTTTTGTTATTAATATTTGACAGCTACAAACATGATGCATTTTTAGGTTAATCTGCATTATTAACATTTTCTCCACTATATTTTTAAGTCTTAGAAATCAACAAAGTAGTAAATCAAGTCTGAGTCATAGCATTTACCTGTTTCATCATGACTGATTTCAGGCTGTCCATGTTAAATCTGTAAACACAAAGTTGGAGAGTTGTGCACAATTACGTCACAATACAGATACAACAGATGCAAACAGCCTCCAGAGTGCATGTGATAGCAAAGTGCAGAAAAATCATTAGGAACTGATGAACTTTGAGTATTTATTACTTCTGTTTTTATACAGTTTTATTTTTAATAATGACTGCATTTTTGACCACCAGCTGAAAATATCCCTGAACATTTAACAAAAGACAATCACAGGCTGGTGGGAGCTAGCATACCATTAGCTTCAGGGTGGCTTTATATGTGATATATATGATTTGCATTTATCAAAGTCTCATTTAAAAAAGTTATGAGGTGCATACATTATTTTTTTCAGGGTCCCACGACTTGATTTGGGAAGCCTTGTGAGCTCTGATGATGAGGTAATTTTTGCTTCCTATTTAACATAATAAACACATGACCACTATATTACATATAGCATATACTAAGTATAATTAAATTTTATTTTTTAGGATGATTTTTCATATGTTCCACTTAATACAGTGCATATTCCTTTTAACCCACCAAAGTCATCTGCTCTTGGTTGGGTCTCACCAGGTCAAATACCATATGCTCAGCATCATCTAAATGAACTGGTTAGTATATATTTGCTTATTACTAACTTTAAGAATTATAGTATGCATTATTAGCACCATATTTGATCCAGAAATTTTTGTGTGAAAATCTAAAACAATAATGGTGGTTCGTTTTATATTTTTTCACACATTGGAATGATATTTTAAAAATCTGGTATAAAATTGGTAAAATATAAGTATATACCTAATATGAAATCTAGAAATTTTAAAAATATTACAAAATATTAGATCAGATCTTACTAGTTTAACAATATATGACTAATCTCTTGAAAACTGTTTTATACCTCAGGCTACTAGAATACTATGGTGTAGGTAAATAACTATGCTTACTTCAAGGTATCTCCTTGGGAATGTTATATTTTAAACAATATGTTGTGAATACAGGTTTTGACTAGTATCATCCTATGGGTAGTGCATACTTTTCTGTCTTTGCAAATCTCCACCACATAACTGGTTCTATTCATGTTCTCCTCAGTCTCATTTTTGAAAACTGCATGAATACCCTAGCTTGTATGTTTTTACAGATTTTGTCCTGCGATTTCGCCTTATCCTTTTTTTCCTGGGTTAAATGTGAATATCCTTAAGAATTTTTAAGGAATGGACTGGTTTATATGTTCCTTTTGAAATGTTGATGCCTCTCTTGACCAATATGTATGCCCTTATATTTGCTTAAAATTTATTTTCAGTTCCTCTCATCCACTGACTCTATTATCTTTCACTGCCATGAAAATGTGGCATGGAATCAAATAATACCAGAAGGCAGAATATCTCAATACTTCAGAAATGGCAATCAGTGCTTCTCAGCTTTAGTGATCTGCATCCTTCCTATTTTGGAAGACATGATTGACAATGGAGTTGTTCTGGGGAAGAACCTACCTAAACTTGTTAGAAGAAAGAAAAGTTTCTTTTTCTTTTCTCAAATTCTTTTGAAACCAGAATTGATCTTCAGCTGTGAAAACAAGTATAGGATTACTGGTATTTAAGGACAAATGGCCATTCTGAGCAGTTCTGTCAGCTCCAATTGGTCAGTGATACCATACAAGCTCAAGGTTTTAAATATCATCTCTGTTTAGATCATAGGTTATAATGGTCCATTTCTTAAGCATAAATGGTAAGGTAAATGGTGAAACTGTTAATAAGGAAATTTAATCATAGTAATTTCTTTTTTTCTGTGAACAACATACTTTTTTCTTTTTACCTCTAGGAACAGGACATAATACCTGAAAATTTGCCATCACCAAATGGCAAATACAAGCTAAAATATCAGCAGTATAAAACTGAAATGAAAGAGGGATATAAACAGTATAGTCAGAGAAATTCAGAAAAGACAAAATCAGATATCACACATCAACAGCCTTCAAGAAACAAGATTGATGAAAAGGTAATAAGGGAGACTTTGTAAGATTTTGATGAAATTTAGAGCAAACAATGCATGGGTTATAGAAATATCTTTATAATAATAGCCAACATTTCAGTAGGCCAGGACAATATTATTGGAAGTATTCTACTTATATTAAGTAGTTTATTCTACACAACCTTATGGGTTATTATCCCCATTTTCCAATATAGAACCTCTAGTCATCTGATTTACTCATCTTTTCTGTTAGAAGTTTTTTACTTGCTTTGAGAGTAGAGTAAGAATATATATGTGCATATATATATTCTGTTTGAGTATAGTCTATTTTAAAATTGAAAAGTTGGTTTCAGAATATATAGTGACCTGTTTTATTTTAAAACTGTCATTACTTCCTGACAGAATTGGCCTTATTTTGAGATTTTTTTAAACTTACAAATTGCTGACATTGTTATGCTTTCATTAATATTTATTAGGTATAAATTCAGCATTTATGGATATGAGTAAATTAAACATGATAAATTTAATGGTATTTCATGAACATCAAGGAAAAGTCAGTCTTGATTTTTTGGGAAGGTTTGAAAACAGTTTATGATACTACTGGACATAAAGAAGAGAATATTTGGATTCGATTTTTAATTCAGTTAACCTTCTACAAGAATTATGTATTTTTGGAGAAGTTTAATGGTTGTATTTGCTTATTTTCCTAGGTTAAAAAATGACATTTATAAGTAGGGGTGGCATTGCAACTATTTTTTATAATTCATGTATGAACTATCTAAGACTAAATAAATCACATGTTTAGGTGAAAAAATAACCAAATTGATGAAATTGGTTGGTCGCTTTTTGGCAGAAAACAAATTTCCAGACCTAAACACGTGCAAATATAATCATTTGGTGTCTAAAAGAGAGGCCATCAGGTTGTCATAGTTTGTACACTTAACACCTATAAAAATAATCTCTGAGATATTCAGTCATTATCTAGTCTCTTATTTTGTAAAAAAACAAATATTCCAAAATATGTGTATGATGGTCCATTTATTGCTTCGTGTACAGTGTACACTGGGTGAAGAAACCAGCGCCGATGACGTCACGACACTGGATAGGAAAACCCTCTTGCAGCGTGACTACATGCACGACCCTCAACAAGCGCAGCACAGCGCAAGGAAATCAGACGCGGTGAGGCTCTCACCTAGTTGATAAGCCATTAGAATCGTTTGCCCTCCAAGAGTTTGCAGGCTTCGAATAGAATAATTGCAACAATTGAATTTGTACTGAAATAAATATTCATTGATGTATAAATTGAGTCCTTATTTTTAAAAATGATTAACTTGTGTTGGGCATATTTTCTGTGGAAAAAGGTATCATGAATTTTATTTGTAAAAATTTTGTTTATATTCAAAATATTAATTGGCCACTATTTATGTTAATGGGCTTATTTGGTATCACATCCTCCCTTCAAATAGATGCCTAGTTATTGTTCTGAAATTCGTAGGCTGCTATCACTACAGATATTCTGGCCAGTTATGGAACAAAGCAGGAATTAAATATGTTTTCTTTAAGAAGATTGAAGCAAAACTCGAGACTTTGAATATTAACTTTCAATGATATATTTAAAAAAATTAAATAGATTGATAGGTTGTGCTTAGACAAGTTCTGGTATACACAGGTAATTATATTTTTGTAGTGTTCAGAGGTAAGGGGACCAAGCTGCTTGAAGGTGGAGTGCGCTCGCCCCCTGGAGGCCTAGGTGGTTAGTATCTTAGACATCTGAAAAGGTGATGCAATGCCAGTGTGGTGGCTCTGCTTATAAAATGGGAACGCTCTGGCTTAGATAACCCAAATAATAATGAAGCAACACGGATTTAGCTAGTTACATTTTACGTTGTTATCATTAAAAACAAATTATATATATGTATGCACAACATAAATATGTACATATATATCTGTGTATATACATCTGTACACATATATTGTATATATACGTGCATATATACAATATATTTACAAGTATACACATGAATATATACACAATATATAGATACATATATTGTATATAAAATGTTGTGTGTATACTTTTTTAAAAATCTATCTTTCCCCAAAGATAGGGATTTTTATATATTTTGCTCACAATTGCATTCCCAGAACTTAGAAGAGAATCTGGTACATGAAATTTACTCACTACATATGAAACATGAATGCATGTATGCATGTATGTATGTCTCACTTGAACCAGACTTGCATAAGGTAGGAGACTCCCTTACAAAGGTCACTGCTCCTCCATAAGCTCTGCCCTAGACCATTACATAATTGAAGACTCCCACCTTCAGGCAAGAGTGGGTAGTACAATTTGGTATCCACAGAGCATTTCTTTTTTTTTTTTTTTCACTTTTTAACATTTTATTTTAAATTAATATATATATATATATATACATATATATATATTTTTTGTACACAAACGGGGTACAACTTTTCATTTCTATGGTCGTACACAATGTAGATTCACACAATTCATGTAATCTTATATATACATAGGGAAATACTGTCTCTCTCAGCCTATCTTTCCTTCCACCACCCACTCCAGTCCCATTTTCCTCTACACCATCCAAGGTTCCTCCTTTCATCTCTTGTTACCCCCCCTCCCAATTATGTACCATCATCCACTTGTCAGAAAACATTTGGCCTTTGGTTTTTTGGGCTTGGCTAATTTCACTTAGCATGGTATTCTCCAGCTCCATCCATTTACCAGCAAATGCTATAATTTTATTCTTCTTTATGGCTGAGTAATATTCCATTGTGTATATATACCACAGTTTCTTTATCCATTCATCAGTTGAAGGGCATCTAGTTTGGTTTTACAATCTAGCTATTGTGAATTGAGTAGCTATGAATATTGATGTGGCTGCATCACTGCAGTATGCTGATTTTAAGTCCTTTGGGTATAAACCGAGGAGTGGGATAGCTGGGTCAAGTGATGGGTCCATTCCAGGGTTTCTGAGGAATCTCCATACTGCTTTCCAGAGTGGCTGCAACTCCACCAGCAATGTATGAATGTGTCCTTTTCCCTACATCCACGCCAACACTTGTTATTGCTTGTGTTCCTGATGATAGCCATTCTAATTGGAGTTAGATGAAATCTTAGGGTGGTTTTAATTTGCATTTCTCTAATTTCTAGAGATGATGATGAGCACTTTTTCACATATTTGTTGATCACCTGTATATCTTCTTCTGTGAAGTATCTGCCCAGTTCCTTAGCCCATTTATTGATTGGGTTCTTTGTATTTTTGGTGTAAAGTTTTTTAAGTTCTTTATAAATTTTGGAGATCAGTGCTCTGTCTGAAGTGTGTGTGGAAAAGATTTTTTCCTAGTCTGTAGACTCTTTTTTCACATTATTGATTGTTTCCCTTGGAGAGACAAAGCTTTTTAGTTTGAATCCGTCCCATTTATTGTTTCTTGCTTTTATTTCTTGTGCTCTGGGGGTCATGTTAAGGAAGTCTGGTTCTAAGCCAACATGTTGAAGATTCAGGCCTACTTTTTCTTCTATTAGGTGCAGGGTCTCTGGTCTAATTCCTAGATCCTTGATCCATTTTGAGTCTTTCTTTTTGATCCAATCTACCAGTCTGTGTCTTTTGATTGATGATGTTAGGCCATTAACATTCAGGGTTATTACTGAGATATGATTTGTATTCCCAGTCATTTTGGCTTATTTTTGGTTTTTAACTTGACTTGGTTTTGCCTTTGATTGGCTTTTCCTTTAGGGTAGTTCCTCCCTTTGATGACTTACATTGTTGTTTTTTGTTTCTTCCTCATGGAATATTTTGGTGAGAATGCTCTGTAGTGCAAACTTTCTTTGTGTAAATTCTTTTAACTTTTGTTTGTCATGGAGGGATTTTGTCTTCAAATCTGAAGGTTAATTTTGTTGGGTATAAGATTCTTGGTTGGCAAACATGTTCTTTCAGAGCTTGAAGTATATTGTTCCAGGCCCTTCTAGCTTTTAGGGTCTGGGCTGAGAAATCTGCTGATATCTGTACTGGTTTCCCCCTATATGTAATCTGATGCTTTTCTCTCACAGCCTTTAAAATCCTATCTTTATTTCATATGTTAGGCATTTTCATTATAATGTGTCTTGGTGTGGAACTGCTGTAATTTTGTGCATTTGGTGTTCTTGTAGTTGAATTTCCACTTCATTCTTTAGGTTCGGGAAATTTTCTGATGTTATTTCATTGAATAGGTTGTTCATTCCTTTGGTTTTTATCTCTGTGCCTTCCTCAATCCTGATAATTCTTAAATTTGATCTTTTCGTGATTTCCCATAGTTCTTGAATGTTCCATTCATGATTTCTTACCATATTCTCTGTTTGGGCAACTTTATTTTCAAGAATCAATATTTTGTCTTCATTGTCTGAGGTTCTGTCTTCCAAGTGATCTAGTCTGTTGGTGATGCTTTCCATTGAGTTTTTTATTTGGTTTGTTGTTTCCTTCATTTCATGGATTTCTGTTTGGTTCTTTTTCAGAATCTCTATCTCTTTGTTGAAGTGATCTTTTGCTTCCTGCAGTTGCTCTTTGAACTGCTTATTGGAGTGATCAATCATTGCCTGTATTTGCTCTCTTATCTCATCCTTTGCTTTGTGAATCATTTTAATTGTGTATTTTCTGAACTCCTTTTCTGACATTTCTTCTACCATGCTGGATTCCATTAATAAAGAATCTTGGTTTGTTTGGAACACTTTCTTCCCTTTTTTTTTTATTTTTTATGTTGTTCATGTATCTACCCCTCTAGCAGTGCAGATCTGGGTATTGTAGTTTCTGCCCTAAAGGCTTATAGTGACCCTGCAGGTTTCCAAAACCTCCTCTTTAATGGGGAGATCAATATTAGCAACACTCAGTACAGAGAATATGCAGCTGTAAACCACATAGCCCCTATGAAATTGTTAACAATATTGTCATAATAGAGAGGATGAGTTCAATTATTATCTATAGCAAATAGATTTGCAATGAGGACTGCAGTTTCTAATGGAGGACAAGGAGGATAGGGAGGGATGTAGGATGTAATTGTTAATGGGAGAAGAAAAGAGTATATAGAAGTTCTAGATCATAGGAAGAGTGAAAGTGTAGTCAAAAGAAGTTGGTTGTTAGCATGAGAAAAGGAAGAAAGGGAGGCAAGAGGTAAACAAAAGGAAAATAGAGAGCAAGAAAAATAAATAAAAACTTAAAAAGTTTTCAAAAAGGAGGAAAACAGAATCTACACTGTAATAGTCATATACTATTCAAACCTCCCAGCCTTCAGTAGTCTGAGGCATGAGAGGTACCTGACAATGAGCTTCCAGTCTCTAGGAGGCATCTCTGGATGGGATTTGCCCCACCTAATGACAGTTTCCACTTCCAGGATAATCCAAGATAGCTGCACTGGCTTTCAAATGTGTTGGCAAATGGGGAGATGCAGCGCAGGGCATGGGCGCATCTGTGTGAGATGTGGTTGCACAGGCTGGGACCACTGGAGGCGGGGCATGGTCTGTCAGGCTGTGGGGTCCTGGAGGTGGAGTGCAGTTGGTTAGGCTGGGGGTCCTACAGGTCCTGCAGATTCCCAAAATGGCTGCAGCCACGTGTAACCAAACCTGCGGGTACTGTTACAGTGGACTTCCAGGCAACAGCAGGCACCTGGTGATCCTCTGATGGTCTGCAGGCAGTCTGCAGGATACCAGCAGATGATCAGCAGGTGGACCTTTGTTGGTGGGTGATGGGTAGGTGAAAGGCAGGAGATGGGCAGGTCAGAGGCAGGCAAACAGGCAAATGGCAGGTGATAGGCAGCAGTCAGTGAGTAATCTGCACTCAAAATGTAGTTGATATGCTGGCAGACTGTAGGTGGTCAAGGTAGACAAATGGGATAAACAGCAGGGGATCAATGAGGAGCAAAGACTGCCTCACAGAGAAACAGATTTTCCTCTGCTTGAATCCTGAGTTATGGAGCAACAAGGAATGCAGCCTCACTCTAGTCCACCATCTTGGATCTCTCCTGTATATACTTTTTTTAAACTTGGATTGTAGTCATCTAGAATCAATATATTCTGACCTGAGAAAGATGTGTAATTAATCTCTGGATCAGTCAGGGTAATTTTCTGTGGATGTCTCAAATTTATTGCATATTTGATTCAGTTCTACTAAAACCACATGCATATAATTTACTATGCCTATTATTATTCAGATATTTGTGCTTAGTAGTATTACTGGGGTCATCATAAAAGTAACAAAATTATGAGGAAAACGGTGTCCCTAATAAGGCTTATTTCCTGAAGTTATATTTGAGATGGATATCACCTATAGTTAAGGCCCATTGGGCATCATTCTTGGAATAAATCAAAGTGATCTGGGTAGTAGTGGATTTCTTTTCTTTGTATTTACATGATCAGTGGCAATGTATGTAAATTGACCATCAAGTGAGTTTTGCTTTTTTGCTGTAGCACGGGTTCATCTGTTTTGTTTCCCCATGGAAGTGTGTGTATGAGTAGGCTTTCCAGACATTTGAAATGATTACCAATCTGTTTTAAAGATGAAGGTAGAAACTTCTTTAGCTGCTTAAAGGAACAACAAGCCATGAACCTGTGGTTTTTATGTCCTTCTCCTGGTTCTGTTGTCATTTTTCAGTGTTGTCAGAACTGTTGTATTAGTGTGACTGGGGGTGGTTCCAATCTTCCCTACAGAGTGTAAACCACCATGAACTTTAGCACTGAAGGTGGCCTTTTGCATAGGCTGTATGATACTCATTAATCTTCCATCTTTCTCTAGCTTTTGGGTGTTTCATCTACATTCCGGCTGAAGTGGATCTCTTCTGTATATATTTTCAGTGTGTTTTAGTGTTTTACCATCTGCTTTTTGAATCATCCTCAAGTATTACAAAATATGCTTTGCTTTATCTGTGGGTTACACGATTTTTCTTTTGTTATTTTTAATTTACTATTAAACAAAAATATTTGCTATTAAATAAAATTCATTATCATGTGTCATGAACTTAGAGAATAGCATAAGATACAGTCATGTGTTAAAAGATATAAAACCTATTTGGGATATTTTTAGATGTGTAAACTATACATCTTAAATTTCTACCAAACAAAAACTAAATTCAATTATAGGCTAACATTTATATAATAGTGGCCACATTTTCCAGGTTTCTTAGAAATTTTTACTTTTTATTTTTATGATATGCCTTTGGATGTTTTTACTTGATATATATATATATATATTTTTATTTACTTATTGATTCATTGAACACAAATGGAGTACAGCTATTGTTTCACTGGTTGTACACAAAGTAGAGTCACACCATCTGTGCGTTCATGCATGTACACAGGGCAATGGTATCTGTCACACACTCTGTTATTAATTTTACCCCCCACCCCTCCCTTCCCTCTATGCTAGCTATCTTTCCTCCATTCTTGCCATCTTTCCCCCCCACATTATGCA
>JAJEJO010000409.1:420982-492466 GCA_020662805.1 Glaucomys volans
AGTAATATTCCATTGTGTATATATACCACAGTTTCTTTATCCATTCATCTACTGAAGGGCATCTAGGTTGATTCCATAATCTAGCTATTGTGAATTGAGCAGCTATGAACATTGATGTGGCTGCATCACTGAGGCAATCTGATTTTAAGTCCTTTGGGTATAAGCCAAGGAGTGGGATAGCAGAGTCAAATGGTGGATCCATTCCAAGTTTTCTAAGGAATCTCCACACTGCTTTCCAGAGTGGCTGCACCAACTTGCACTCCCACCAGCAATGTATGAGTGTACCCTTTTCCCCACATCCTCGCCAACACCTGTTGTTGCCTGTATTCTTAATAAAAGACATTCTAATTGGGGTAAGATGAAATCTTAAGGTGGTTTTGATTTGCATTTCTCTTATAACGAGTGATGTTGAACATTTTTTCATAAATCTGTTGATTGCTTGTAGATCTTCCTCTGTAAAGTGTCTGTTCATTTCCTTGGCCCATTTATTGATTGGGTTATTGGTGTTCGTGGTGTAAAGATTTTTGAGTACTTGGTAGATTCTGGAGATTAGTGCTCTGTCCGAAGTGTGTGTGGCAAAGATTTTCTCCCACTCTGAAGGCTCTCTCTTCACATTGCTGATTGTTTCCTTTGCTGAGAGGAAGCTTTTTAGTTTCACTCTATCCCAATCATTGATTCGTGCTTTTATTTCTTGCGCTTTGGGAGTCATGTTAAGGAAATCTGATCCTAGGCCAACATGATGAAGATTTGGACCCATTTTCTCTTCTACTAGGTGCAGAGTCTCTGGCCTGATTTCTAGGTCCTTGATCCACTTTGAGTTGAGTTTTGTACAGGGTGAGAGATATGGGTTTAGTTTCATTTTGCTGCATATGGATTTCCAGTTTTCCCAGCACCATTTGTTGAAGAGGCTGTCTTTTCTCCATTGCATGTTTTTGCCTCCTTTGTCAAGTATGAGATACCTGTACTTATTTGGGTTTGTCTCTGTGTCCTCTATTCTGTACCATTGATCTACCTGCTTATTTTGGTACCAATACCATGCTGTTTTTGTCACTATTGTTCTGTAGTATAGTTGGAGGTCTGGTATTGTGAATCCCCCTGCTTCGCTCTTCTTGCTAAGGATTGCTTTAGCAATTCTGGGTCTCTTATTCCTCCATATGAATTTCATGATTGCTTGCTCTATTTCTATGAGGTCCATCATTGGGATTTTAATTGGAATTGCATTGAATTTGTATAGCATTTTTGGAAGTATGGCCATTTTGACAATATTAATTCTGCCTATCCAAGAACATGGAAGATCTTTCCATCTTCTCAGATGCTCTTTAACTTCTTTCTTTAGTGTTCTGTAGTTCTCAGTGTAGAGGTCTTTCACATCTTTTGTTAGATTGATTCCCAAGTATTTTATTTTTTTTGAGGTTAGTGTGAATGGGGTAGTTTTCCTAATTTCTCTCTCAGAGGATGCATCACTTACGAATAAAAATGCATTAGATTTATGAGCATTAATTTTATATCCTGCCACTTTGCTGAATTCATTAATGAGTTCCAGAAGTTTTCTGGTGGAATTCTTAGGATCTTCTAGATAGAGAATCATGTCATCAGCAAATAGGGATAGTTTGATCTCTTCTTTTCCTATTCGTATTCCTCTAATTTCTTTGGTCTGTCTAATTGCTCTGGCTAGAGTTTCAAGAACAATGTTGAATAGTAGTGGCGAAAGAGGGCATCCCTGCCTTGTTCCAGTTCTCAGGGGGAATGCTTTCAATTTTTCTCCATTTAGAATGATGTTAGCTGTGGGCTTGGCATAAATGGCCTTTACAATGTTAAGGAATGTCCGCACTATCCCTATTTTTTCTAGTGTTTTGAGCATGAAGGGGTGCTGTATTTTATCAAATGCTTTCTCTGCGTCTATTGAAATAATCATGTGGTTCTTGACCTTAAGTCTGTTGATGTGGTGAATTACATTGATTGATTTCCGGATGTTGAACCAACCTTGCATCCCTGGGATGAAACCCACTTGATCATGGTGCACTATCTTTTTAATATGCTTTTGTATGCGATTCGCTAAAATTTTGTTAAGAATTTTTGCATCTATGTTCATTAGAGATATGGGTCTGAAATTTTCTTTCCTTGATGTGTCCTTCTCTGGTTTTGGTATCAGAGTGATATTAGCTTCATAGAATGAGTTTGGAAGGGTTCCCTCCTCCTCTATTTCATGAAATACTTTGAGGAGTATTGGAATGAGCTCTTCTTTGAAGGTCTTGTAGAACTCGGCTGTGAATCCATCTGGTCCTGGACTTTTCTTTGTTGGTAGGCTTTTGATGACTTCTTCTATTTCATTGCTTGAAATTGATCTATTTAAGTTGTGTATGTCCTCCAGATTCAGTTTGGGTGGCTCATATGCCTCTAGGAACCTGTTGATGTCTTCCAGGTTTTCTATTTTGTTGGAGTATAAATTTTCAAAGTAGCTTCTTATTATGTTTTGTATTTCAATTGTGTCTGTTGTAATATTTCCATTTCCATCACGAATTTTAGTAATTTGGAGTTTCTCTCTCCTTCTCTTTGTTAGCATGGCTAAGGGTTTATCAATGTTATTTATTTTTTCAAAGAACCAACTTTTTGTTTCGTCAATTTTTTGAATTGTTTCTTTTGTTTCAATTTCATTGATTTCAGCTCTGATTTTGATTATTTCCTGTCTTCTACTACTTTTGGTGATGATCTGTTCCTCTTTTTCTAGGGCTTTGAGCTGTAATGTGAGGTCATTGATTTGTTGACTTTTCATTCTTTTATTAAAAGCACTCTCTGCAATGAATTTTCCTCTTAGCACTGCTTTCATAGTATCCCAGAGATTTCGATATGTTGTATCTTTATTCTCGTTGACCTCTAAGAATCTTTTAATTTCCCCCCTAATGTCTTCTGTTATCCATGTATCATTCAATAGCATATTATTTAATCTCCAGGTCTTGGAGTAGTTTCTGTTTCTAACTTTCTCGTTGATATCTAATTTCATTCCATTATGATCTGATAGTATACAAGGTAGTATCTGTATGTTTTTGTATTTGTTAAGAGTAGCTTTGTGGCATAACTTATGGTCTATTTTAGAGAAGGACCCATGTGCTGCTGAGAAGAAAGTGTATTCGCTTTTTGATGGATGGAATATTCTATATATGTCCGTTAAGTCCAGATTTGCGATTGTGTCATTGAGTCCTATAGTTTCTTTATTCAATTTTTGTTTGGAAGATCTGTCCAACGGTGAGAGAGGAGTGTTAAAGTCTCTGAGTATTATTGTGTTTTGGTCTATTTGATTCCTGAAATTGAGAAGGATCTGATTGACATACATGGATGCACCATTGTTTGGTGCATAAATATTTATGATTGTTATGTCCTGTTGATTTATGCTACCTTTAAGCAATATGAAATGTCCTTCTTTATCCCTTCTGACTATCTTTGGTTTGAAGTCTGCTTTGTCTGAAATGAGAATGGAAACCCCAGCTTTTTTACTCAGTCCGTGTGCATGGTATGCTTTTTCCCAACCTTTCACCTTTAGTCTGTGGGCATGTTTTTCTATGAGATGAGTCTCTTGAAGGCAGCATATTGTTGGGTCTTTCTTTTTAATCCAGTCTGCCAGTCTATGTCTTTTGAATGATGAGTTTAGGCCATTTACATTCAGGGTTATTATTGAGATATGACTTGTATTTCCTGTCATTTTAGCTTTTTTAGGGTTTTTAGCTTAACTTTGTTTCTCCTTTGATGGACTCTTTTTTTAGGGTAGTTCCTCCCCATGATGACTGAGATTGTTATTTTTCGTTTCTTCCTCTTCGAATATTTTGTTGAGAATGTTCTGTAGGGCAGGCTTTCTCTTTGTGAATTCTTTAAGCTTTTGTTTATCATGGAAGGATTTTATTTCATCATCAAATCTGAAGGTAAGTTTTGCCGGGTATAAGATTCTTGGTTGGCATCCGTTTTCTTTCAGAACTTGAAATATGTTGTTCCAGGCCCTTCTTGCTTTTAGGGTCTGGGCTGATAAATCTGCTGATATCCATATCGGTTTCCCCCTGTAGGTAATCTGATTCTTTTCTCTTGCCGCCTTTAAAATTCTATCTTTGTTTTGTATGTTAGGCATTTTCATTATCATGTGCCTTGGTGTGGATCTGTTGTAATTCTGTGCATTTGGTGTCCTGTAAGCTTCTTGTAATTGATTTTCCATCTCATTCATCATATTAGGGAAATTTTCTGATAATATTTCCTTGAATAGATTATTCATACCCTTGGTTTGTATCTCTGCGCCTTCCTCAATCCCGATTACTCTTAAATTTGGTCTTTTCATGATGTCCCATATTTCTTGGAGGGTTCATTCATGATTCCTAACCATCTTCTCTGTTTGTTCGACTTTGTTTTCAAGATTAAATATTTTGTCTTCATTGTCTGAGGTTCTGTCTTCCAAGTGATCTATTCTGTTAATTATGCTTTCTATTGAGTTTTTAACTTGGTTTATTGTTTCCTTCATTTCCTTGTTTCCTTCAAGAATTTCCGTTTGTTTTTTTCTCAGAATTTCTATCTCTTTATTGAAGTAATTTTTTGCTTCCTGCAATTGCTCTATTTGCTGATTATTCATAGCCTGAATCTGCTCTCTCGTCACATCATTCTCTTCTTGGATCACTTTAATTATGAACATTCTGAACTCCCTTTCTGTCATTCCTTCTACCATGCTGTCTTTGGGTTCTCTTGATATATCATCTAGGTTTAATTGGGACACTTTCTTCCCGTGTTTTCTCATGGTGCTCGTGTACCTTCCCCTCTGTTGCTTGAGGGGTGTTTGATCAAGCGGTGACCCAAGAAAGGTGCTGTCCCACTACCTCCAGGTTGGGGATGATCAATGCTTCTGGGCAGAGGCAGCCTAGTGTTGATAGACAATTAGATACAGCAAGGTGGTAGACTCCGGGCCTGGGTGTGGGCCTGGGCACTAGTTCAAGTTGGGGTGGTGTCACAGAACTGTGCACAGTGATGGAGACACTGGGCTTGAGAGCCCCAGCTGACCTGAACTCCTCGCTGGGGGTTCAGGCAGTGGCAGGTGGTTGCTCTCTCCTGGGGACACTGTAAGCTAGCGCCAAAGGCCCAAAACTCCCTGCCGGATCACTCCAGACACTGCTGGCGGCCCCAGGAAGCTGGAAATGGACCCCCTCTGCCAGGGAAGCCGCCAAACTCAGAGCAGTTCCAACTCCCCGCTGGAGTCAGCGATCCCAGGGGCTTCGGGCCAACCTCTCCAGGTGTGGCTAGAGGGCCCAGGAAGCCCGAGATGGGCACTCTCCGCCAGGGAAGCTGCGGAAGTGGTGCAGAAAAGTTTCCACTCCCCGCCAGAGACTGCGATCCCAGAGTTTCCCGGCTGGGGCTCCCCTGACGCAGCTGTAGGCCCCAGGAAGCTGGTAATGGGCCTTCTCCGCCAGTTAAGCCGCCAAAATGGCGTGGGGTAGTTCCAACTCCCCGCCAAGAGTCCGCGATCCCAGAGTTTCCCGGATGCCTCTGGATGCCCCAGGTAGCCTGAGAAGCTTGGTCTCTGCCTGGGAGGCCGCCGGCTGGTGCCGGAGCCGCGGCCAGTGACTCCAAAGCGCTACTGGGGACCCGCACTCACTTGTTGGCTGGCGCAGACCCAGGTCGGTGGCTCCGAAGCAGCTGCAGGGTCTGGCGCTTCCGGATGGTAGCTGCCCGCGGCGGGCTGAGCCCAGCCCGGCTGAGTTGGTTCTGGAGCGGCACCTGGGGACCCCTTATATGTGCTTTGAATATAAAATCTCGTTGAGAGTCATATTCCTGCTGTTTGAATCCCGAGCAAGTAGGAATCCACAGAGCAAGTAGGAATGCAGCCTTCCTCTAGTCCGCCATCTTGGATCTCTCTCTTTACTTGATATTTTGTGTTAGTTTTAAATAGAACACCTTCCCTAAAGTTCAGAAGCCTGTGTCTTAAACATTATTTTAGTTAATTTTGTTTATTAGAGTCATTAATGGAGATATGGTAACCTCATTCTAAGAATAGAACATGCTTTGTTTTAATTTCTTTTTTAACTTCTTTTATTTGTCCCCTAAAGAAATATTTTAGTTTTTATAGTTGCATAATATTCTAATTGGAATTGAATGATTGCAGACCTTCCAGTTGAACTTAGGGCACTTTAACACTGAGCTACATCCCCAGAGCTTTTTATTTTTTATTCTAAGACAGGGTCTGGGTAAATTGCTTAGGGCTTGCTGAGTTGCTGAGGCTGGCCTTGGACTTGCAATCCTCCTGTCTCAGATTCCTGAGTTGCTGGGATTACAGGCATGCACTACCATGTCTGGTTCCATTTTAGATTTTTGATGTAAAGTTGAATGATTTCATTTCAGTTTCAGCCTCTTGTACTGTGAATAGTTTTAGACTGCACTCTTTTTGTTTCTGTGTTGATGTTCTTGCAGCAAGTTAAGATGCATTTGATAGGACTTGTCTTAGGGGGAGTAATAAAGGAGAGGGATGTCATATTCTCCTTCTTCTTTATTCTGACTCCATGCTTGTTGGAAATCACTGATGATTTGTATTGAAATGTAAGTGCTTACCTTTTTAGGAATTGGTAAATTAAGCTTAAGTATGTTAATGATGAATAATCATCTGTATTTAAGAATAATATTAGAAATGTTTTATTTGTTTTAGGACTTTGGTATTAATGTTTGGTATTAATCGTTCTGCTTTATGGACAATAAAAGTATTTTTATTTTTGTCTTCTCAGGAAACTGTGGCTGTAGAGAAGAAGAGACAGATAGTTACAGAGCAAATGATGATAGACCACTTATCTAGGTGAGAGTTAGTAACAGGTAATAGAAATCCATTCCAAAAGTTTTCATTAAATTTCTTGTTCATTCATGATACACATATCCCTAGACTCTAACTTAGAGTTTCCCAAACTCACTCTCTTCACTGAATTCTTAGTGTTTCAGTAATTTTTCAGAGTACTCTTAGACCAACAGAAATACGTAACAGTTATATTTATTTATTAAGAACTTTTGTCTAAACAACTTAGTATTTATTTCCTAACAACTTTATGGCCACTTGAAAAAATAATGCACATAAATTAGAAGAAGATGTATCTATTTCATTCTTAAACTGCCACAATTTCTTACTAATGGATTTAAACATCTTTTGAACACTCTTAAATCTTAGAACTGTTTAGGATCACTTTTTATTCTACATTGATTTTCACATTTTTGCTTTTTATCACAGCAGTCGTAGAAAACTTATAAAGATGTAACATCATTGAAAAAAGAATAACATAATCCTGGTTGAAGCTATCAGCTACTTTCAGCTAGTAATTTGTATGATATCCAAAAGATGGCAAGTGTCTGTGTTTCTCATAAAAATTAATATCCCCCAGTGCCCTTACCAGTTCACTGTGATACCCAGGGTGACTTGAGTACAGTTTGAGAATTGTGAGACCAACTTTCAATAATTTAAAACCTCCTTAGAAAACCATATAACATTTTATTGCATGCAATGATAAGTAGTATGACAGCTTGTAAATATGGTAGGATTTCAGAGGAGACTGGAAAAATACAGGAAATCTTCAAGAAAAAAGTAAGTCTTAAGATTAACCTAAAAAGTTGTTTATTTTGGAAGCAGAAAGAATGATAATTCTACAAGCATGTTTTTCAGTAAGTTCTTTGAAATAATAATTTTTTGGTCTCCAGTGTATCTCCTTTTATCATCCCAGGGACTTACTTATGTTTACCTCGCCACCACTTCTCTTCATAAAGTTAGTAGTCGTGTCCATACTGCGAGACAAATGATGGTTTCTCAGTTCTCATTTACTTGACCCATCAGCAACATCTGGTTCAGTTGAAAACTTACTTCTCTTTGAAACACTTTTCTCTGCTTGACTTCCTGCTCACCACCCTTGACTGTTTTCTTCCTGTCATCCACTCCTTCTCGTTGTCTTCTCATTCTTCTTCATCTCTCCAGTCTTTAAATGTGGCAGTGCCTAGGACTGCTTCTGTATTTGCTTCCTGGTGATTTCATCCAGTATGATGCCCTTAAAAACTTTCTGTATGCTGATGCATCTCTAATCTAAGATTTCAATTTAACATTTTCCAATCTGGGTTCTCCTACATAATCAACTGCTCATTAATTTTCCTCCATGGTAACTCCACTCTTGAAATTATTTAGGCCTAAATCCTGGTGTTGCCTTTAATTCATCTCTTTCATTCAAATTCTGTTTCCAGTTTGTCAGCAGACGCTTTCAGTGCTACCATCAAAACAAATTTATTCCTTTTGTTGCCACCATCCTTGTTTAAACCATCACCTTCTATCTCCTGGATTAGTTCCTTTACTTCTTAACTGATCTTATTGTGTCTGCATTTGCCTCTTGAAGGTTTGTTCTCATCCCAGCAGTCAGAATGAATTTATTATAATAGAAGCCAGATCAAACTATCCAGTAATTTCCCATCTCAATAGTAATAAAAGCATATGTAAGTAAAAGTAATTTTTAGTAACTTAAAAAACAGCATTAAATTTTTCCTCATATGTCTTTAGATTAGCTGTCCATACTAGGCTTCGTTAGATGGCTTTTACTTTTTCCTCTAGCCAGTTATACATGGGTAAAATCAATGATCTGTTCATCCTGAGCTTAAGGTTCTATGAGACTTCACATGTTTCAATTTGCTCTTTTGTGCATGTACCACATATGAGAGCAGAACAATGCTTGGCTAGCCAAATAGTCATGCAGTGACTAAAATTTCTCTCCATGCAGTGAGGCTATTTAGGGTGGACCATTCTAGATCAGCAAATTTCCAGGCAATTCATTCTTGCATGAGTTAGTTCATTTAAAATCAGTCAAGCCATCCAACTATATATAACCAAAGGAAGTCAAATGACTAAGCTCAAAGTCAAGGGGAGAAGAAGGACATTACATTTTTAGTGAAGTCATGGCAAGGATGTTAATCAGGAAACACAGGGGCCAGTAATACAGAGTGTTCAATCCCATCATTGATCTGCTTACTGTTAGACTTTGGACTCCTCCTAGTCTCTTTGTCTGCTCTATTTTAGCCATTCAGCTTGCTCCCTGGTCTAGAACATACCAGGTTCCACTCCTGTTTCAGATACTTTGCATGTATTTTCTCCTCTGCTTAGAATTCCTCTTTCCCATAAATTCATATCACTGCTTGCTCACTTTACCTTGTATCTTTATTTAGAAGTCATCTTATTGAGACCTGCTTTGACTACCAAATAAGAATTTATAACTCCTTACTCAAAACTTTATATCTTCTTACTACTTTGCTTTTCCTTCCCTTGGAATTATCAACATGTAACTTACCTTTTATTTTCCCTATTTGTCATGTTAATTGTCTGTGTGCTCCATAAAGCAGGTCTCCTTGTAAGTTTTGTTCATTGTTGCACTTCTGTTCCCCAGTTCAGTAGCTGTACCCAAAATACTTGCTGAATGGGCAAATGAATGAGTGAACTGGAAGAAAGGACTTAATTAGAGCCAGCAGAACTGAATTTTATGTTTAGCTATATGACTAAAATTACTTTTTGGAGCTTTCATATTTTCTTCCTGGATGTCTTGATTTTAGCCTCTTCCAAAAGAACATTAAAATTTCTTATAACTCCTATGTGTGTGTATTTCACATCGAACTGACACATGTAAAGGTGTGAGAACAGAAGCAGTGCCATTTTTTTGGTAAATACCAACCTTCTTTACCAGGGAAATTTGAAAATTATCTTTATACTCAACTTAAAATTGTTTGGTTCATCACTTGGCTCACAAATAAATAAGATCTACAGTATAGGGTAGAAACACATAAAGCTTTCACTGAACATTTAAGCAATTGAAGAAACTGAAAAAAATCATAAATTCTTCCATCTCTGACTTGCTCTTTATCTTTGTATTTTTTGAAGACTCATGGTAACTTTTTCAAGAAAGGCTTACATGTTAATTCTTTTAACCAGTCAATCATCAATTCATTCTGACTTGGGGTTTTGCCAGGGAAATAGCAAAAACAAAAACAAAAACAGAAACAGAAAGGACAACAAGGTTGTTAAGGATTTTATAAGTTTATATTTTGATAAATCATGCAGTGAAGTTGGGTAGAGAGAAGTGAGAATGTTAAGGATAGATTGCCTTTCTGCCATTGAAATACTACTACCAATAATGACAAACCAAAACTGTAATATGACTCCCATGTTCCTTACACTGTTAACTGAAACTCCTTTCACATTATATGGTTATGGTAGGTTTTTCTACTTAATGACATTAAAGCCAGTTAATCTTGTTCTTCCAGTATTTCTCAAATCCATTCTACTACATCTATTTTTAATTCTGCCTTAGTCTAGGTCCTTGCTATCTTTATTGTAGCCTATTGCAGTGCCACTTAATAGCCTATCATGATGCTGCATTTGTTCATTTTTCATATTTGGCAGAATATATAGAATATAAAATGGGAGCAGGGAGGCACAGATTCAATTAGTGAGCACTTCACCAACACTTACTAGATGATAGACACTCTTCTAAATAATATGTATATATTAGCCAATTTATTTAACCTACACGACAGTTATTTGAGAGAGGTATCATTGTTGTTATTATTATTGTTGTTGTTGTTATTACTATTATTGGTAACTGTGATTGGACTGTGTGTTTAACCACTGAGCTCCTTCTCCCTTTCTATTTTTTATTTTATGAAGGGTCTCACTAAGTTGCTTAGAGCCTTGCTAAGTTGCTGGGGCTGGCTTTGAACCTGCAATCTTCCTGCCTCAGCCTCCAGAGCTGCTGGTATTATAGAAGTGTGCCACCACAGCTGGCTCTTTATTATTTCTTTTACAAGTGAGGAAACTGTATCCTAGAGTTGACTGACTCGATAAGGCCACACAGCTACTTTCTGGCAAGAAAGATAGAGACTGAACCCAGGCATTCAGCTCCAGGGTATATGCTCTCATCCCTGCACTGTGTGCAGCTGCTCAGGTGTGCGGTGATGCCCTACTTCTGGGGCCTTGTATCTTGATACCCTAACCCTTTTCCTCTGAACACCTACTTCTTCATCTTTTTTTTTTTTTTTTTTTTTTTGCAGTGCTGGGGATTGAACCCAGAGCCTTGTGCTTGCAAGGCAAGCACTCTACCAACTGAGCTATATCTCCAGCCCTTCTTCATCTGTTTAAAAAAAAAATTTTATACCTCTATTTTGTTTATATGTGGTGTTGAAGATCAAACTCAGGGCCCCACACATGCTAGGCAAACCCTCTACCACCAAGTTACAACCTCAGCCCTGAACATCTACTTCTACTTACCTTTTCAGAAGCAGTGCGGACATTTCTTCTTCGATGACTTTGGTGAAATCTTTCCTATATATTTTTTTCCAGGATTTAAGTCATCTTCTGTTTGCCCATTGAATTTCTGTTATGATACTCATTACTTTATATTCTTCATATTATATTCTTACCTTTACTTGTGTTTCCCTCTATCTTATCAGAAATCAGACAGTATCTGTTTGTTTAATGAGTAGTAAAAGAAAGACATGAAACTCTTAGCTTCTTCCAAAATTTCAATTTATTTTTAGATAGTAATTGTGGAATAAAGAGATGGGAATATTCAATTTTCATGACCAATATTTTTAATAATTAAATTTATTCATTTCTGGCAAAACGTTATTCCAACTGCAGTTTAAATTTCATTTAGTGTTTGATCTTTTCCAACTGTTTAAAAGATATGAATACTAGAGCAATGCATTATCGTTTTAATTATCAGACTTCATATTTTCCTGTGTAGGGCTGTCATCAGTGATCCAGAGCAAAATATAACCATTGAGAAACAAGAAAGTACTCATCCTCTTCGACTCAGGAAAAGAACACTACATGAAACAAAGTAAGATTTTAATTATATGAAACGAGGATGCACTATGTTAGCAATGTATTATTAAAATGTATTTCTGTAGGTAATAGAAAAGTTTTTTTAAACTATATCAAGATAAGTGATACTTTTGCAGTCCAGATCACAGTTCTGCCACTTTAAGATGTTAGAAACAATACCTTATTATACCCTTTTTGCCCTATAATTTTATTATCATTTAGAGGAAAATTTGCATAACCCTTAGGGATAATATGTGAAAATACATGACCTAGTAGCTCAGACATCTGTATCTGTGCAATATATTCTGTGTAACTCTCATTGATAAAATTAGTATTAGTTCTAATTATTAGTTAATATTAGTTCTAATTATTTTTTTAGTTTTACTCTGTATGTTAGGTTGGTGTGTTAATCAGCTTTTCTATTATTGTAACAGAGTAATAATCACCTTAATGAGAAGAAAAAGCACATTTTGACTCATGGTTTCAGCTGATAGTTGCCTGGTCCTGGAGCTTTGGGTCTGTGGCAGCACAGTGCCTTATGGCAGGAGTGCGTGGCGTAGGAGGCTGTGCACGTTATGGCAGCTGAGAAACAGAAAGTGGTGTGGAGAGTGAAAGGGGCCAGGGCTCCAATAGGATTCTTCAAGGGCACACTCCTAATGACTAACTTCCTCTACCTAGAATGCCTCTCTTACGTATTCTGCCACCTCACAATAGCGCCATGAGCTGAGGACCATGTCTTTAGCACACAGTCTTCTGTAGGACCTTTCAGATCCAAAGTATCACAGTTGGAATGGACCTATATAGTTGTCTGGTTCACCCCTCTTAAATTCCTCAGCGACTTCAATGACAGTTGACCTGTAGACTCAGCTTTAATAGACAGAAAATTTACCAGGATCTACAGTAGCTCTTTTGTATTTTCAGACTGCTATCATTGTTTGTACTTTCCTATTACTTTTATCTTTTTTTTCTTATTTTTATTTTCTGGAAACCTTTGCTCCCATATATTTAAATATTTCAAGGTATCATATTATTAGTCTCTTTCAGCTTAAGTAAGAAATTGCAATAAATTTAGTATGTTAAAATAACACAGATTTATTCTTTTACACTTCTGGAGATGAATAGTCTAAAATTAAGGTGTTGACAGGTTTGGATTAAGTTTCAGGGGGGAACCCATTTCCTTGTACTTTGTAGTTTCTAAAGGTTGCCTTAATTCCTTGTCATATGGCCCTGTCCTCCATCTTCAAAGCCATTGAGGATTGATCTGGATTTTCTTATGCCACATCACTTTGACACTCCTCTTCTGTGGATGCATCTCTGTGTGCTTCACTCTTATAAAGATTACTATAGTCACACTGAACCTGCTTGGGTAAGCCTGGTAAACTCCCTGTCTTAAGAGCCTCACATCTGCCTTGTCTCTTTTTTCATGTAAAGTATTTGCATGTTCTAAGCACTAGGATATAAATATCTTTGGGGTCTATCCTTTATTTACCACACATCAAACTTACCCTTTAGAAACAAACTTTTATTGAAATAAAACACACTTCTTGAAGTGTACACTTCTTGAAATTTTAAGTGCACAGCATAGGAATTATGTATATCAAAATACTCATGTGCCAAATTCCTAGATCAGAAACACAATATGACCAGGACCCTATAACCCTCTCATGCTGCCTCCCATTTATTGTTCACTTCCTTTCCCATACAAGGTTAACCTGTCTATCCTAAGATAACATAATCATAAATTAGAATTGCTTGGTTATGAGCTTTATATAAGTGAAAACACAAAATTTGAACTCTGTGTCTTCCACCTTTGACTTCCCCTAATGTCAGTTATTGATTAATTGATTATTCAGCCTGATGTTTTTATATGTATATATATATATATGTATGTGTATACATTTATATGTATATATGCATGTATGTATATATGTATGCATATGTGTATATATATGTATACACACAGAGACACACACATATATATATATAATGCTTGCCCTCTTTTATTCAACATTGTTTCATCCATATTGCTATTAATAGATTTTTTCTCATTGGTGTACAGTATTTTGTTATACAAATATGCCACTATTTATTCATAGATGTTGATAAATATTTGGCTATGAATAGTACAACCAGGAACTTATTTGCGCATATCTTTTGGTGAATATTTGGTGTACTCATTTATGCTGAGTAAATACTTAGAATTACTGGACCACTTAGTATGTACATGTTAGCTTTAAAAGATAGTGGCAAATAGTTTTTCAAACTGATTGATGCAATTTACATTAGAAGCAGGTGAGGGTTCTAGTTACAGTTTTGTTTTTGTTTTTGTTTTTGTTTGGTACTGGGAATCTAAACCCAGGGGCACTTAACCACTAAGCCACATCCCCAGCCCTTTTACATTTTTTTATTTTGAGACAGGTCTTGTTAACTTCCGTGTTAACTTCCCTTGCTGAGGGCCTTACTGAATTACTGATGCTGGCTTTGAACTTGTAATCCTTCTGCTTTAGCCTCCCAAGTTGCTGGGATTATAGACATGCCCACCATGCCCTGCTCTAGTTGCAGAAAATTTTTGCAGTGCTCGGTATTGCCCATCTTTTTCATTTTAGTTCTTCTTATGGATGTGCATTGGTGATTTTAATGTGCATTTTATGGGAGATTAATGAAGTTGAATAATTTTCCATATGTATATTGATCATTCAGATATCCTCATGAATTTTAACCAATTGACTAATCTTTTCATATATATATGTATATATATATGAAAAGTATATATATATATATATATATACTGTGTGTGTGTGTTTGTTTGTGTATACAATTTGTGTCTTTAAGAAATATATACCTACCGTAAAGTCATTTTCACTCTGACTTATAATGTCACTGTGTCATGAGTCAAGTTGTGATAAATGCATGGTTGATTTCCAGGCCTTTTCTTTAGTTTATCTATTGTTTCCCTGTACCTATCTTAATTCGTATTCTTTATACTAAAGTAAATACCTGAAGCTTGCTTAAAGCTAATCCAGTTCCATGAAAAATCTTATAGGTGTATTGATTAGATTTATTGAATTTATAGATTTTATCCTATCTTTCATTCTTCTAGGAGAAAATAAGTCTGCATAAATTTAGAAGCAGGGTTTGGCATTTGAGGGCAGCTCCTCCTCTGCCCTTTTTCTTGGGACCAGCTGTCTGCAGAAGCACATATTTTACCCTGGGCATTAAAGTTTTACAGTTCTAACTCTAATGGAAATAAGTGGGTTAGTCTTTTTCATTGGAGAGTTAAGGACTTAGCTTATATTGTTGTATACCTAAGACAAGGTTTCTAACAGCTTTATCAGTAATGAAATTCATATTTGGTGCTCTATATGCATGATTCTTCTTCTGTTATTGTTTCAGAACCTGGATAGAAGTGCTTGTGTTTCTTCTTGGGCACCTAAAACCTAAAATGGCACTTTGTATTTGACAGTGTCAATGCGTATTTACTTCTTTCAACTTTTGAAGGAGACTCTGGGCTCCTTGATGGTGTTACTGCATCCTATTGCCATTAAAGAGTTCTGCTCACTGCTGAGAAGCCATATAATGTAATGGTTAAGAGCAATCTTTTTTTTTTTTTTTCTGGCTCTGCCATTTACTAATCACATGGTCTTGGACAATTTACTTAAGCTATCTCTGGCTCTGTAAATTTGTTATTTAAATGGGGACAGTAGTATTTACTACCTAGAGTTATTGCAAGCATTAAATAAACCACTGCACATTAGAATGACTTACCAATGACTAGTTTCTAGGAAGTCCTCAATAAATGGTGGCTGTTATTGCTGTTATTTTCTCAGCACTTAGAATTGTTCTTGACATATAGTGGGCATTCAATAAATATGTTAATGCCAGTGGTTAAACTCAATTGGGAGGACTAAGCTTGCATGGTTCCACTTTGTGTTCATGAACTCTGATTTGGTCCGCAGGCTCTTGTTTCCTATGTCCTGCTTCTTTTTGGTAGAGACCTAGATTTATAGAGGGACAGCTTTTCATGATCTCTCTCTCTCTCTCTCACACACACACTATATATGTCTTTGCTATTTCATTATACCTGCAGTTTTATTAGAAGAATATCATAAAATTATTTAGGAAGAGTACTAATGATATGATACCTCATTGAATTTTCAAATCTAAGATAAAGGATATTAGTTGTAGTATGCCAAAGTGTGTGCATTTGAAATTTGTTTCATATTTTTAAACAGCTTTAGAGCTGGGAGACTTTATGAGATCATTCAGGGCTATCTGAAGACTATAAGGATTAAATAACCAACAGACTTAGTTCAAGGGTTGAACTTCATCCAGCTCTCAAAATAACAGTGTTATTTTGGTAAAGAATACTTTCAGCTTCCCTTAACTGAAAATGTGACTGATAATGGCTAAACAAGTCAAGGTTTATTTTTCTTATCTAATCCACTTCTTGGAGGCAGGCAGTTGTTGGTTGGTTTTGGCTATTGGCTCCGTGATGTTGTGGCCAAGGACTGGCTTTCCTAGATCTTATTGGCCCTTCTTACATGGATGCTTGATGGCTATAGTGGCTTCTGGCACCAATGCCCTTTCTTGTTTACAAGAAGAAACTTTTACCAAGCTACTGTCTCATCCAAAAAAATGAAATTCTTTCTGGAAGCTTATTGGCAAAACTGGGTTACTTAATCACCCTATATTGCAGAGTCTAAGGAAGCAAAATCTCCCGTCCAAGGGAAGCAGAGGAGAGGAAGGTTAGAAATTTTCAGGTTATGCAGGGCCAGTCAAAAATGGGTCATCTCTGTTCAATATTCACTTTTACAGTACTTTGATACCATGTATTCTAATATAAAAGTCATTTGTGTGATACCTATTACATCTCAGGGTGATTTCTTCTGTGTCTGCTACATTAACCATCTGAAAGATTTTTCTGTCTTCATCTTTATCTAATATATGATGTTCCAAAATATTACCATAATCTTTTTGTGTATTTGTCATGGACATTAAATATAGTACCTTTAAATATTATTGACAAAATATATTTTTTTAACAGGATAAGAACCCACTCTACATTAACTGAAAATGTGCTTTCTCATAAAGTACAATTTGATGGTAGGATCATATCAAGGTAATTGTGATTATATTAAAATTTTAATTTTATGATTATAAAGATATATTCTCTTTTCACATAGAAATAATTGTGAGATTAGATAAAATTGTATATTTAAACAAAAACCATGAATTTAGAAGGTACATTTTTAGGTTATAGCTATTAATCTGTTATAGAAAATATAGGAAATATTAAGTTCTAAGAAAAATATTTTAATTAGAAGTTACTTAAAAAGTAATTTATAATATCATTTAAAAAGAAATTTGGAAGCGAATTTATAAAGATATGTATTACAACTAGAAGATTCTAAATTACTTGTCGTGACTTCTATGTAAGATGCTTTATTTAACTTTAATGGTTTTACTTAGCAGTAGATTATTGGTGGAGCAAATGACAAGGAAGAAGATTTTTAAATCTGTTATCTCAGTCTTATAAAATTCCATTAATACATAATGCTTCTTGATTTTTGTGTCTATTTCTGGCAAAATGTACTTTTAAAAATTATAATACTTTTCAGTGATTTTTAAACCTATCCATGAAAGTAAAAGATAATAAATTCATGTCGTGGAGTGTCATCTTGCAAGCTCAACATTTTATAAGATCATCTACATTGTTAAACATCTGTGTTGAAATAGTAATTGTCTTTGTGACATATCTGTACTCATATCTACATAATTTTTTTTCTTCATTCACATCTAATTTTCAAGCTGTGGTGTGGATCCTTATAACTTCCCATAACCCTCACTCATTGCCAAACATGGGAGTTGTCTTATCCCTTCTTGAGATGCACAATTTTAGTTTATTAATTAATTTAAAAATTGTTCTGTTTGAAAACCTTGCTATTATTCTCTTCTAGAAATGGACGTGATGCCTGCAGAGAACTGATTGGGTTCTTTTTCACTCATGACCAGTCTCTCACACTGTATGAGTTTCGGCAGTTTGGGAAGAACAGGTGTGCCATCAAACGTTGTTAGAACTCTTGAGATGATTATTTATGGGAGAAACTGAATAACTTCTTTTTTCATTTAACTTCTAGAACAAATGTGCTTCCTTTTATTCAAAAAAACATTTATAGTCATCAGTGTGGACGAAGAAAAGGAAAACAATACCAACTTGATGATTTTTATATTGTAAGTTACGAGTATACATGTGCAAGCATTTAGTACCAGATGTTGGATTGTGACGGAGTCCCTTTGGGAGCAGAGGAAGCAGAGCTTCTAGTCTTGAGTTTATTTCTTTTTCTTTTTTACTGAGCAAGGGTATTTGTGTGGATGGGTTAATGGTTGATGTTTCCTCAGAGGGTTCTGCCTCTCTGGTCCAAATCTCAGTGGCCTGAATCTAAGCATAGCATTTATTCACCATAACTCCAACCACTTTACAATGTAGTTTTATCCAGGAGAGCTTGTCTTTTAGTTCTTTTAAAAACTCTACAGGGTTATATCATTGGGTAAGTGGCCACCTCAGTAACATTAGCAGTAATGCTTCACCTAGAGCCAGGTTCTCAGATGGTGCAGTTTCCTCTGTTGAGGGGCAGTGTCCTCTGGACCTATCATATTCCTGGTAACCTATTCTTCTTGTGAGGTTCACTTCTTGGAAAACTTCTGACTTCGATGAAATGGAAGGGTTTCCTTCTATTGGATCACAGATAATATAGTTTATGTAGTGCTTTGAAATGTTATTTATTATTTATTGAAGTGCTAGGAACTGAATCCAGAGCCTTGCTCATAATTAAATTCACATATTATATAATGAATAAAATGAAACACTGTCCATAGCAGTCATTCATGTGATAAATATACATTCATATGCAGAACACCGGAGACAGACCAGTGAATAAGTTAGACCTATTCCCTGCTTTTGTGTCGCTTATCATCTGTTGAGAAACAAAGTCAGAAGGAGAGGTAGCATGGGGCCAGATAGGAGGAATGATGATGTGGTTTTGTGGAGCCGAAGAATATCTCCTGAATAAAGTGCCCTTTAGCCTTAACTAGGAGTTACCTCAACTGGGATGGGAACATACCTGTATGTAAAGACTTCTAGGCAAAGACAAAGGACAAAAGCAAGAAAGTACATGGATTATTTGGAGAACTAAAATTAGTTCAGTCTGGTTGGAATAGAGTGCAAGATGGGGTTTGTTAAAAGTCCAGTTTATTAAAAGTAGTCTTATGTGAAAGAATTATGTAAAATTCATCAGGGAGTCACTCAAAGAAAAGAGGTGGGTAGAATAGGGGAAGGTGGCATTGTGGGGTTTATAATTTAGAAAAATCTCTCTGATTACAGCCTGTGGAATGGATTGAAGTCTGGGTACCCAAGGACTGAATTGGATTGAATTGTATAATCTAGGAGAGAGGTTGTGGCAACCTGAACTAAGCAAATGGTTGTAGCTACAAAGCTAAATAGAAAAATTAAAAAAAAAAACATTTAGGGGGTAAAATCAATAAGATATGATGACTAATTAGGGAAAGAGTGAGGATGAGGAGAAACTTGACATTTTATTTTTGGATCAAGTATATGCCGCTCAAACTTGCCTCTTGAGATCTACAGAAATTCAGTTATAACTCCTATTTTCCTGAGGAAAGATATTTAATGCCTATCCCAGGATTATAGGTGCTGCTTGTTCTGAGGTGCCATCTCCCACAATTTGTTATAGTTGATGATTTATTCTCACTCTCCTCATTCCACAATACTTTAATCCAGTGGAAATCTGTTTGCTTTTGTGATTTTCATGGGAGAAAGGGAGGAAGGAAGGAAAGAAGAAAAAAAGGAATAAAAGAATCAGGTGTGCATGCATGCATAAACCACATTTATGATTACTTGTCTGTATGGCAAACATTTCAAAGGAGATATTTAAGGAGGTTTATATTGTAGCAGTGTAAACAATTTAGAATTATTATTGGAAATTTCTGTTCCTAAAATTATCCCTTGGGTACTTCCCATGGTAAAAGCCCTCCTCTTCATTTTCTGTCTCTTCCACTTCTTCCCTCTCCCCTAATGTTCTATTTATTTATATAGAAATAAATAAATCCCCCTGAGGCTGGGGATGTAGCTCAGTTGGTAGAGTGCTTACCTTGAATGTGCAAGGCCCTGGGTTCAATCCCCAGCACCACAAAAAAAAAAAAAAAAAGAAAACAAACAAACAAAAAAACCTGGAATTTTCAGCCCTGTTTCTTATTTTTTTATTAGGGTTGGGGGAGGTATTTTCTCTTGCCCTCCCAATATTTCTATAGAACCTCTCTTTTCATTTTTATATGTCCCATCAGATCTTTTTTTCCTAAAACACTCCTTAAAAGAAATTGTTAATACTCATAAGAAAATGTACATGTACCCATAGAGACACCTGCATAAAAGTACATCCACATGTGTATTCACTCATGCATGTATAAATACAGTATTAGAAACAGTGACAGACTACACAGACCCTTATGCATGCATATAATTATACACACATACACTTATACGTATAACCCTGCTACACATATCAGAGTCTCTTCTGCTTAACATGATATTATTTATAGGAGACTCTGCAACTTCTCATCCTTAATCTTACCTTCCCTCAACTACAAATGCAGTCTTAACTGCTCTGTCCTACTAGACATTCTTCCTGGATTATTATGAGCCAAGTCAATATAAATTTCACTTCATCATTCATAATTCTCTGTCTCCCGCTCTGCATTGCAGGTTCTTTGGAGCTTCCTTTACACATCCTCTTTTCTATCCCCGACAGTCCATCTATCAGTTTTTCTTTCCTACTCCCAGAAAACCACTCATTTTCTAAGTCTTTATTTTTGGGTGTTGTTCTATTAAGAAGACCCAGAAAGTTAAAGAGTAAAAGAGGTCAAATCTGACCACTCTATCTACAATAGCCCTCCTATTCTTTTCCATTCTTTGCTGGGCTTATGTTTTTGTCAGAATTTATATTACCTGACATATATTGTTGTATGTATATGTTAATCTATTAATTTTCTGTCATGAGATTATAACTCTTTGAAGGTAATCACTTATCTCTCTGGACTATTACAAAGCATCTAGTATCCTGAAGAGTGACAGATTTTTAGGAGTTACTTGAATAAATGTTTTTGAATAAATGGACTTGTTTAAATTTTAAAATCTTTAAATTTGATTAGTACTTGAACCGTTCTTATTTTTTACACACACACACACACACACACACACACACAAAACACACACTTTGGTGCTGGGTATCACATATACCAGGCAGGTGCTGTGCCAGTGAGCTATACTTTCAATGCCTGAAGGAATAATTTTTAGTATTTTCATTTTTGTGCTAAAAGCACTAAAACAAAGAAAGGACCGTGGATATCTAAATTCTTAGTCAGGGAGACTGCATAAAGGAAAGTATGAATGCAAAAGGGCCATGTGGGGTCTAAGCTTATTTCCAGAATGCTGACAGTTGTGGAAGTGCAGCATATTGTTAACTAGTTTTCTGAAAGTTCTCACCAGATGTCAGTGAGCAGAATATTTGCCCACTGGGGGAAAACTCAAACTTTGCATTTGAAGTATATTTAAAATTTGCCAAGTTTTATAGTCAAATGTGTTTAAATGTTTACCTAAAAGTGAGAATTATTATTATTTTAAAATTTTCCATCCTGTCTTTGAAAAATAAATAAAATTTTACTTATTTTCTTCTGGAAAGTGAAAAATATTGCACTTACCTTTCTTAGATGATAGCCATGTCTATGGAACTTTAGGTTAATGGCCTTAAGAGATTAAGTAAAACCTTGTGTTTTGGAAGACGGAAGTCAAATTTTAGTCTCTGGAATAGGTAACCATGAAAATTGTGAAATTTTCATCTAATTATTTTTCAACAATCTATTAAGTTCTTATTTTGATGAATTATTGTGCTCATTTCCCTGGATACGTGAAAATGGCCTAAAAGTAATCTTTTGTCATAGAGAAACTTGGTAGAGATGATCTATCCTTTCATTTCATTTTTAATTTATTTGATATTTAATTATAGACATAAGGCTACCTGTTATTGGGAAGAGAGCTTAGTACACTTTTCAATTGCCTATTGTTTACTCTTCAGCTGTTCAGTGGTATTAATATATGCTTATGTATATAATATACTTAAATTTTTGTTTGACACGGAAGAACATTGTAAGGTAGTAGGCCTCAAAACTTTGGCGCCAAATTCTCTACTTTAATAGCTCTGCTTTGATTGATCTGCAGTCTCACCTTTGGATATTAATTTGACTTCTCCTGAGCGGCTTCTGCTAGTTTGGTTTTTCCCCATAAAAAATGAAAATATTTGGGCATTATATTGAAGCAAACAGGAAGCTACCTGAAGGTGGCAAAGAAGCTTTGCTTGCCCCAAAATTCACCCAGCTCATTAATTTGGCAGATCTGGAACCCATCTGCAGCCTTATCTGGGACGCTTCCTGTCACTGCTTTCTACTTTCTTGTTGAAAAATATTTTAAGAATTACTTTCATGACTGGTGTTTGGGAAACAGAATTTGAAAGCTAGACAATCTCCCACTGAAGTACTAAGGAAAATAGTTTTATTATTGAAAAAGTATTAAGCCAGGATGTAATACACATCACAGGCAATTTGGTAAGAGATTGCAAAGACAGAAATCTCACACTATTATGTAGCCAAAAAGACATAATTCATTGCATACAAGTAACTTGCCCTTAAGTAAGAGGATTTGACAGCACCATTTGTCACACATAGTTCATCCTAGATTCACCTTGTAATTGAGATGACTGACTGGTAGCTAATTGACTTTATCCAGAGAAAACAGACTTTTCATCTTTATGACAGAAAGTAGTTTTGCACTTGGACAAGGTGCCTAAGGAAATCGGGCTCCTACCTTCTCACAGAAATTGGGAGATAAGAGTGCTGTTGCCCTTGATGTTTACATTTCAAAAAGTGGCTCCCAGGTCTTAGAGAAAGATTTTCCTAAGACAGAGAACTGGCAGTAGGCCTATCTAATTTTCAAAAGAATTTATATGCATCTCAAGAAAGGAGAAAGTATTTACACTGCAATTAAAAATGTTTTAAAATAACTGTTCTAAGAAAAAGAAGGGAGGGAAATTTCTCCCCTCATATTCAATAGGAAGAACTAAACCTCTTAGTGTTTGTCCTTACACTGGTCATATGTATATATGGACAGAAATTAAAATAGTAATTTTCTAAGTGGCTTAGGAATTTGGTCAGTGAATCGTGATGCTCTTATTAGGTAGATATTAGATTTTATATTTATGAGATGTCTGTCATCAAAAGACCAGGTGATAGTGTGATACATCCATTATAGTTCATCAATTCACATTATATCTTTCTGTGGACCAGTCTCTATTTAGGGATGTCATAATTTCGATGGAACTAATTTGTCCTTATTTCCTTGTGATTATTATTAAAAATTCTGGGTTTCTTATATTCTATTTTTTGTTTAATTGTGCTAATTAATGGGGATATTAGTGCCCCTTTTTTCTATTAAATTAGCTGAAGCCTGTGTAGTTTCTAAATATTCTCCAAATATGCATTACCATTATTAAAATATACCATGTCACATATAATCAAAATCATATATTTTAAATTTGCATTAGTTGGATTTTACATCTTGTGTACATTCTAGCTTTAAATATTTTATGTGTTCATTTCCTTAGGGTGCAACCTTGACATTTTTGAGCTCTGATCACCCAAGCCTTCCAGAAAGCATGAAAGAAAATACATTACTTAGACTTCGAATCACAAATATTGATCAAATAGCTTTGGATTCTCTGAAGTAAGTCAAATAGACATTTGCTATTTTAAAATAAGTGAAAACACAAATTTTTATTATCTTAAAATAAGATTTTATCACAACACATTTAGACTAAGTTAAGGCTTATTTTTTTAAAGCATTGCTGTATTTATGTGTTATCTGACTCAAATACATTCCATATGTGGGGAAAGTTATAATCAATTAAAAATTTAAAATATCCCATTTTATCTTAAAGATAACTTATTAATTTGCTTTTGCTCTAGCACTTTCATTTTACCAAATACTGACAAAGTATTAAGTTTTAAAATATGGAATATCAGCATAATATCATAATAGTTCTCCCCACATTGTTAGTGTGATACTTTTTTTAGCATAAAAAACATCTCAGGTCCCATATGCTTATAGTATTCATTAATCAATTATCTGCATAGTAAAAAATAATGCTGTGAGTAAAAACTGATTAAATGATTTTGAGTTTTTTTAAATTACAGGAGTACACACACACACACATACATTACATACGCAAACACATAGTGTTTTCTTGTTACTAAATATGAATGAAAATGAGAGTAACAGATGTGTACTGGATGTTTATGAAGGGCCATATCCCACAAATTGGTATAAGGAAATGCTTATTTGTTATTTCCTGTATTTCTAAAATTGAATTCATTGTGTGGGGCTTCTTTAAAACAGCAAGAAGATTAACATTTTAAACTTCACAAAGTAGAACTTTAATAGTTTTAATTAAGTCTTTAAAGAACATTGAACCAGCTATACAGGTAGTTCTTGGAAGGTTTTTAAGATTTTTGACTCTTAACTGTCCTAGGCATCAAAGCAGCAGACAAAGTTGGGACTTGGTTGAACTCTACACTCTTCCAAGTCTGTTGAGGGTTTCTTCGAGTCTGGAGCAGGAGAGAACGTAGAGTTTCTGTACTTGAGATTATGAAATACCATGTATTTTTATCATTGTGAACATGTCAATTGCAGAACTACTTCAGTGGAATATGAAAAAGATATAATCAATCAAGAAGCCAATGATAGGCTGGTCTTCAAGGCTGTTCAAGGTATGCATTTGCATTCTATCTCAAATACTAGTTTTAATTTTCACCCATTTTTGTTTCAAGCAGTGAAAGCAGTATTTTTGAAATATTTCTCAGTTTTATAGCACTTGGTTATGTTTCCTATTTATTTTTTTAAAGGTTACATATTTATTTATTAAAACATTTTTAGGATTTCTTCTATACTAATGGTCCTTAGTAAATGTGAATTACAAACTTAAGAGTGTTAGAAAGTACTAGATAATATGAATTTTATTCATGAACTAAATAAAGTATAAAATTGATTTTCACAATACTTGTCATATGCATCAAGTGATATCCTAAAAAGATTTGTGGTGGTCTAGTGTAAAAGAAAAATTGGACTGGGATGGCTCCAGGCTCTGCCATTCAATAGGCATGTGACTTTGTGTAACTTCCATGCCCCTCTTTCTTAATCTCTAAAATGATGTAATAATACCTGTCTTATTAACTTTCTAGGCTTGTTATATGTAATAAATGGGATATATATGTAGATTTTATGTATATATACACACACACACATGTACACACACACATACATACATACATGTTTTTGAAACGAAATCATTTTACAGATTTTGTTTTAGGAGTCCAGTATTATAACCCCTGCAGCATACTAGGCTGTAATGGACAATTCCTTTGTTAGAGCTCATAGTCTAGAGGGGAGAAAAGTATTAGACAAGTAATCACAGAAATAAAAAAATACCTTATGAATTTTGATGAATTCTGAGATATTAAAGATAACAGATTCACAGTAAGAAGGCTAGAAACATATTTTATGGCTGTCTGAGATTAATATTTGAAATCAAATATTCTTGATGCTATTGTTAGTATTTTTTTTCTATTTGTACGGTTTTTATCACCATTGAATCTAGTGACATTTGTTCTTTCCTCCACTGTATGAAATCTAAGAACTGCTTTAGTAAAGTTACCAATGTTTTGTTAAGTAAATCTGGTTCAAACTGCATTAAGTGAAATAACTGAGCTATAAGAAGAATCTAGGAACCTGAGCTTATAACCTCCTATGAAGTTCTGAAAAGAAGGGTTACTTTAGATATATAATTATAGGGCAGCAATCTAAAACCTTGATGCTTTTTAACACCTTAGTTGCAATTTGATGACTTCAAATTGTTTATAAATTTTGTACTTTTTTTTTTTAAACATTTAGGCTATTTTCTTTCTAATAGAAGGAAACATTTTAAAATATAACACTTTAAACTTTCACCACACAGTGGCGCTGTAGTTCTGGTATATTTACATGTGGTTGTATATGTAATCCTCTTTTTAAAAATGTTCTATTTTCTAGAGTCTTTTGTCAGTCATACTCCTGATTTGGTTCAATATTCACATTATTTCCATTACATAAAATTTCATTTTCTTACAAGAGAAACACCTGCAGTTTGATACCTCTGTGAATATTAACAATTAGTTTCCATCTCTCTTTTTGTTAAAACAGATGTGCTAAAAGAAAAACTACATAAAAGAGGTGTTCGTATTTTGACTGGATTGGGAAAACACTTTCAACAATTGGACAAGGAAGGAAATGGGCTTTTAAATAAGGCAGATTTGAAGCAAGTGCTGAAAGTATTTAATTTAGGAGTGTCTGAAGAGGTATGTACCAAGGAAGGTTTTCTGCAGCAGAGTAGTCTTGGGTGGCATTATTCACTTTTCTTCTGAAATTTTAGTAGCTCATTTGAATTCTTCTTGCCCTGTTGTCCATGTGAAGGAACAAGGCAACAAGTCCTATTGATTTTTGAAAGTTCAATGTTCATTTCTCCCTAATATACTTATTAAGAGCTTAGTACTCAGGCATTGTGCTAAGCTCTGAGGAGACATACTGCCTACTCTCATGATCCTCATAATTGAGGAAAATTATTTTGAAATGACATATGTGTTAAGTAGAGAATGTTTTTAGTACACATGGGATGTGTCTAATTCCATGCCAGGTTATAGGGAAGGAAATGGAAGATCATGGGAAGGTTTCTGGAGGAGGATATATACAGGCTGAGTTATGAAGGATAAGGAAGAGTTAACTAGGAATTAAGGGAGGAGGAGACTGTGGATGAGAGAGCAGATATTTCATGAAAAGGAGAACATATAGTGAAGGCATGGAAGGGGAGGGAGTAACCTGTTTCCCAAACCACAGATTGTGATCTTCTTCTAGGTCTTTGCAATGCTACATCTTCTTCCCATTTAGACCACAGCTTTCTCTTCACATAGTGTTGCTGTGATACTTATGTCTAAAAGAGCATCACCTTCTGAACTCTGAGCCTTTCTTTATCAATTTTGCATTTTTATTTTTTTATGTCATTTTGTAAATATTGTCTGACTCTGCCTGCAAGTAGAACTTAGGTCCCATCAGGGTAGGACCAGGTTGCTTCTGGTCCCATTATTTCTCTAGCACCTTGAATAGGACCTTGCATACAGCAAGTGCCAAATAAATAGTGCATTAGTTTTAGTGGACATGTGTGTAAGCAAGAAAAATAGAAGAAAGGTGAGAAATTAGTCTGGTACACTAAAGTCTTACATACTAGTTTTGATTATATTCTAAGAGCTTATAAATTTGTCTCATCAAGGATTTCAGCTAAAGGATTCTTTTGCATTGTTCTCTTTTGCTTCAAAGGGTTTTGTTATAAGGTGGAAGAAATCCTGGAAGTTATATTTGTGAGATTCAGGTTCAAGTTTTAGTCCTATGGCTTTAACTGTGTGTTCTTGGACAAGGCTTTTAGCTTTTCTGATTGACAGGCTCTGTGGGAGCAATTCTGAGGTAATTGCCCTAGTAAGACTGCATGGAAGTTCAAATGAAAAAATTACATGGGAACATGCCTTATCAACTGCAAAATCCTGTGCCCATATGATATTGCTTATTACCATTGTAGCATACCTGCTCCTTCTGCTTCTTGGGCTTTCTATGATGTTTAAGCTTGTGGCCCACCTAGTGATACACACCAGGGATCATTCACCCTTGCCTCCTTTTTTTTAGATTAAAAATAAAGCAGCAGTAGGTTTAGAAAGCCTTGATGTTTGTTTTTGATAATAATACAAATAATCAATAATTGATAGAGAGCTTGAGACCAGATAATTTGACCCAATTTAGTGATTTTCCAGTATCACTGTAGTTCTTCCTCTTTTGATTCTTAAATGTTTGATTAGATTTATGAGTAAAACTGAAGCAATCATGTAAGCCTTCTAACATAGGGATAACATATAAGAATGTGAGTAAACCTTCCCTTTTTCATGTATTTTAAATAATATTCCTCTGTGTTTCCTGTCATATCACTAGAACTTGCTCTTGCAATGATGCAATGTGCAAGAGGCTTGAGAACAAGACGTAAGAATCACCCACGTAGGCCTACCTGTGGAACTAGAAAATGTTTGTGGGAAGACATTGTCATTTTCCCTGATATGAAACAATCAAAAAAATTTGGTCTGCACCTTAAAGAGCCTCATTTATATAGAAACATTATCAATGAATTTACTCCAGCTTTTTTCAACTGAATTGCTTTCCATTCTGTACCATGTCTCGAAAACATAAATTTGTTTGCACTTACGTAAAATTACTTGAGTCTTGAAAATAACCTCTTTTAAGCTTTAAGAAATATCTTTTAATTCTAGTACTCTATTGAGTTGGATGAGCAAATCTGTCTTCTGTTATATTACTCATGTTTTTAAAGGTCAAGCTCATTTTCAATTCAACTGCACAGACACATAAAATCTCTGTAATGGACAGGGCATTATGATAGACAAAAATATGTATGGGCTGTTGAGAATTGAGGGGAAGAAGGGCACTTGGGACACTTACTTTTTTTAATTAAAGTTTTATTTGGAAAAAAATAGGAGGAAGTGGAAGAGAATATTTTTTGAGTATTTATTTGCTAGGTGTACTTTGCTAGGTGTTTTATTAAGTCTTGTTTAACGCTAACAACTTGATTGAAACATTGACAATATATTTATCAGAGTTTAAGGAAACGCATGCTGTTAATTCTTTGTTATCAAGAATGCTGTGAATAGAGCATTCTCTTAAATAGTGCATTTGCCAAAGAAGGAAATGGTAACGGCAAAGTGAACAAACAACAGAAGGGGTTTACTCAGATTGCACAATTATACCTTTCAGTGTGAATCATGCAATAATATTAGAATAATTCAAATCGTCTTTACTTTGAAGCACGAAGACCAGCAGGAATATAATTAGTGGTCAAATGCTGCTGGAGGTGTTTCAGAATCTGAAGTGACTTTTGAATTGTCACAGATTTAGCACATTAAAAATAATAAATTAATCAAACCCAGTACATGGTAGCTCGCTCTATCTATCTATCAATTGAACTTTAAGGGATTAATTTGTTACCAGAACATGGGCTGAGTTGCAGGGTTCAGGGGGTATACAAAGAGAAAAGGGAGATGTTGGTCAAAGGGTAAAAAATTTCAGTGAGGCAGGAGGTTCTAGTGATCTATTGCACAGTATGGTAACTATAGTTAATAATAGTGTATTGTGTATTTCAGAATAGCCAAAACCAGGATTTTAAACATATTCACCTTGGAGAAATGATAAATATGTGAGGTGATGGATATGTTAATATCTTCATTTGAAGATACCCTGATTTTATTGTTCTACAATTAATATAGTATTGAGAGATCACATTGTATTCCACAAACGTATACAATTATTTGTCAATCAAAAATAAAATAACTCGAACAAGATAAATTTGTGAGTTATTGCCCCCTAGGTTGTTCTTACCTTTATAGAACTATTCACTTAAGATTTCCATTTTCATAATGGTTTGTTTGGATTGATATGTAACTTTTTGAATTTTCTTGTTAAGATATATGAAGATGTATGACTATGACTGTTTTTTTGTGACTATGTATAACTTAGAGATGTAACAATGAACCCTGTGACTATTTCTAGGATTTTGAGTCTTTGTGGCTAATTCTGAGTAGCAGTGGCAATAGTGAGGGCAAAGTGGATTATGGAGAATTCAAACGTGCCATTATTGGTGAAATGAATGAATACAGGAAATCATTTGTTCGAAAGGTAACTGCTAAGTAACCTTTTAAATTATTGCTTTTAATATATCATTAGGTTCATTATTTAAAAATTTTAACAAAGTGCCATTTACAGTGTGTCACATTGTTGTACCTATAAAGCATGTTGGGTTTAGTGAAACACAAAATAAATGCATATGCATGCAGATTTACCCAGAATAAAGTAAAAGAGCTTCTGCACAAGTTTTAGAAAAATAGGATAAAAGGAAAAGAATTTGAAATCAAATTTTGTTCATGAATTACTAGCTCTATAAAATGCTGCTTCTACAAATTGCTAGCTATTTGACTTTTTGTGTTATGAATATCCCTGAGCTTCAGTTTCCCATCCCATGGAGTTGATATGAGGATTGAATGAGATAATAGATACAAAATTCTTAGCATTGTGACTCCCTTTGCCAATGCTCAACACATGTTATTTTAAGATGATAACTAAAAAATGTTTCTCTGGCCTTTATAATGCATGCTAAATGATAAGATGAGGATTATGATATCATACTAAATTGGTATTGAAACAGGAGACCCCCAGTGTCTATAGAAAAGTATTACTTAACTTCTGGTGGCCATTTTCGGTGTATAACTTTGAGCAATATAGTTTTCTTTTTCTTTTGTATGTGGACCTAATACAATATACATATGTGTGAGTGTGTTTTAATGTTAGCATTGAAACAAAGCTATTCTATTTAGAGTGGGATATACAATTATATCAGGTACAAATATCAGAAATTAGAAATAATTATCAAATGGAAATTCTGCCTTTGCTGAATCAAGAGACACAATGAAAACCTTAAGTACAACAAATTCATGGCATAGTATTTATTTGTACTTTATATGTCCTGGTGATAGGTTTGAGTGTCAGGAGTAGAAATTGGATGGTTTTCCTGTGTGTATATGTTGGTACAGGGAATAGAGGGGGAAATAAGAGTCATAGAGTATTCTGTTAGTTTGCTAGGACAGCCATTGTCAAAATACACAAACTATTACTGGAACATGAGAATTTATTTCCTTGCAGCTTAGACGCTGGAAGTCCAAGAAGAAGAGGTCAGCAGGCTTGGTCTCTTCTAAGGCCTCTCCTTGGCTTGCAGCTGGCTGTACTTTCACTGTGTCCTCACATGGATGCTTGTCTCTTCTGTTTGTCTCTCTCTCTCTCTCTCTCTCAATAAGAAAACTAGTCATAATGGATTAGGACCTACCTGAATGATTCTATTTTAACCCAATTACATCCTTAAAGGCCCTATCTCCAAATACAGTCACATTCTGAGGCACTGCGGGTTAGGGTTCAACTTAAGAATTTGGGGAGGTGTGATTTAGTTTATAACAGGTACCAGATTTCTGTGAATCCATGAACTTAGTAGTTTGAATAAGTAAAACAGATTCTAGTTTTGACTCTTCTATCAATGTGGGATGTTGCTTTGGGAAGCTTGTGCATTTTAATATACCTAATCATATTCCTGATAAAGTTTTTTTCGATATTTTATAATACTGAGAGTTGCACTGAATTAGAGGAGCGGTAAAATAACTAGCATTTCCAAAGGTAATGTTAAATTTCAAGAAATAGGTTAATAACACTCATTTAAAGCTATTTCACCTTTTCATTGATTTTAGTGAAGGGATATTTGCAGGTTCACTTTTTGCATAAAATAGTCTCCCTGGTGATTTATTTTGATCATTTAGCAGTTTTATATGAGTCTTGGAGCTGGCAGTTATCCAAAAGATCTTTTATCTAGCTCTTTAGTTTGCAGAGAAGGAAAGCCAGGGCAACAGAGGTTAGCTTACTTTCTCAAGGTCAGAATGCTAGAAGGTGGTAGAACTAAATATTTGAGTGTGAGTTTCCTAACGTCTTGCTTCATTATCTTTTTCTTATATTTATGATGTTTCCTTCATATGTCAACTTAGTACATTTAAACTGTCCTGTTTATAGCTCAGAAAGAAATTACTGCAAAATAGATAATTAGGTTCTTGTGCGTAATGATTTCATAGAAAAAAATAACATTTCCCTATTTAGGCCTTTATGAAACTGGATTTTAACAAAACTGGAATTGTGACTCTCACAGACATAAGAAAATGTTATTGTGCCAAGAAGCATCCTCAAGTACTTTCAGGTAATTGTTATGAGTCAAAATGCATCGATTTCTAAAATGTTAGTTAATAAAAGCATCATCTTTAAGTTTAAAGCATTGACTGAAGAAGAAAAAACTAATTTTTGTTTGAACCAGAAACTTGAGAGCTATTTACCCAATTTTATTTAAAAGTTCTTAGGTTTATTATTTGCACCCCTTCCTTCCTCCCTCCCTCCCCCCCTCCCTCCCTCCTTCCTTCCTTTTTCTTTCTTTCTTTCTTTCTTTCTTTCTTTCTTTCTTTCTTTCTTTCTTTCTTTCTTTCTTTCTCTCTCTCTCTCTCTCTCTCTCTCTCTCTCTCTCTCTCTCACTGGGGGTTGAACCCAGGGGCATCCCTGGTCCCTGTATTCTTTATTTTGACAGGGTCTCATTAAGTTCCCAGACTGGCCTCGCATTTGCCATCCTCCTGCCTCAGCATCCTGAGTAGTTGGGATTACAGGTGTAAAAGGATGTCCAGTTTTGATATTTATAATTGATACAGAACTCTTATTTTTCGATTAGGAGAGGATGATGAATTTGAGTTTAAAAGACCAGATTTAGAAAATAGGTTTTGCCAGTTCTCAGGGTTAGTTTTACTGTATCTGCTTACATGTTTATTTATACTTGAGGATTTTTGGTAGAATAAGGGAATGCCCTTCTCTGGGGATGGAATTATGTATAATATATATATACACACATTTATATATACACACACATATATGTATATATACATATGTACATATATATATATATGTTTGGGGACATAGCAAATTTCTCAAATTAATTCTAGAAATTCAGTTCCTATTGTATATCTCCAGACTCTTTTTTACAGAATTGATTTATAAAAGAAATCTTAATTTGACCACCACTAATCTCCTTTCCATTACATTTTTCTTCAGAGAAGTAAAGGTTACTCTCATTTAACATACATAGCTCTGTCCTTAATCTATGAATTTTAGTAGCCATATATCTTCTATAAATGTCTAATACTTTTTGAAGCTTTTTTTCCCCTGAGACCAAAGGTATATTAAATGTATTGCTATGCATACACTTTGCTTTTTATAGTCAAAAGTGTGTTTTGGAGCTATTTCCATGTTAGTGCATATTGAATCACTTTGTTTTTACCTTCTACATATTATTATTTTCACAAATCAATATCATACAATTTTTATTTATTTAAAAGCCTATTGGTAGGCTTTTAATTTCTAATTATTGATATACAAACAATAAAGCAAAACATATGCTTATTTATGACTATAGGCTCATTTTCTTCTGATTCCTTGGAGTGATAGCAGCACCTAGAATTAGTTGAATATCTATAGTTCAAATTTTAATTATACTTATAAATTATATTCTATGATGACCATGCTAGATTATATTCATTACTTGGAGAATTCTTTTCCTTCGCAATTTTGCCAATAGTTTAGCTTTTTGCCAATTTGGTAAGTTAAAAATTTTTTATTTGCATTTCCTTGATTACTAGAGAATATTTATTGACCATTTGTTCATATTTTATGACTACTGAACATCTTTTATTAAGTTTCTGATTTATCATTTTAATTACATAGTGCTAATATGGAAGACTTATTTAAAAAATAATAGAATTGATTTTGAGGGTTCGTGTCATCACTGGACCAAATTTCCAATATTTTTGTTTATTTTTTCTTTTTGTCTTCTCAAGTTGCTTAAGTAGCTTTAGTTTTATTTTGTGTCACTGAAATGTGAATAAGGATTTTCCTTTTGTTGCTAGGTAAGCCTTTGTTTCAGAATTTCTGTACTTGGTCGTTGCACTCATATTAAAGATGACTAGCTTGCAAGCTAAACACTCTTAAAAAGAAACACCTGTTATTAGTTTTTAGAAAAGAAAAACTGTTATCTGTCATTGCAAAGTAGAACAAAAATTGTATATGATTTACAATTAATTTCGTTTTAAGGCTTTTATACCACATACAAGTTTATTTGATTAATAGAAAATATTCTTTTTTTACTTTAATTTATTACAAAAATTATTTTAAAGTTTAACAGAAATGGGATGTCTCAAGTATATTTCTGTGTAATGGTATTAGATGTATTTGTTATGGTAAATATTTCTAATCTTTAAGAGGAGTGCAAGCAAATTAAGTTGCAGATGATAGAAGACAGGCATTTCCTAGATAGAAGATTTTAAGGAGGTATAACGTTTTTGGCTATTTGTTGAAGCATAAACTTAAGTGAGAAATGTTTTTCTTAGAAAAAATACTGAGCTAAAACTTCTCTGTACAAACTTGTGAATGGTAAACAGGGAGAGAAGTTTCTCCTGCCCAAATTTATGTTTTTATATAGATTACATCCTGATTAATTTTTAGCCTTGACGAGGAGTCACTTCTTCTCGATGACTCATGTATGACTTTGAAAGAGGGAAACCTTCTTGATACCCCAACCAGATTGCATTCCTCTAGTTGAAAGGCACTTTACAAGCATGATTTTCTAAGTACATTAGAGAATCTCTGGTTTTTGAAAAAGATCCTGCTCTTACCCTAATTTTGTTCCCTTGTTATATAAGTGATCAGGGAGATGTTTCCATTTAATTCTGTTATTTACAATGCAACCTGACTTTAAAATATTTTAGAGAGCCACAAAGATATTTTTAGCCTTTTCCTGCTTTTTCATACGTACCTGTTTATTCCCTTTTATAATTTGACTACTTTCTATAGCTTCCTTTCATCTTAATTCCTGCTCCTTTATTTAAAACAATAATGACTTTTTTTCCCTGTCATGTTCTCTGCTAAAATTCTGGCAATAGATAATGCAAGAGAAAGGGGGGTGAGGAGGGAGTGGCAATCTAATGAGATGGAATTAATTCTAGCTCATGTTAAAAAAATTGGAGCATAGATTGACATACTATTTTGGATTGTTGAAAGAATTTATAAGATGAATAAGCATTCCTTTATAATCATTATTTGACCAATTTTTAACAGAAACTGTTTTATAGTCAGTATTATTTTACAGGTCATTCCACAGAGGAAGAAATCAAATCATCTTTTCTAGAAACATTAAAAGCCACCTGCAGCAAGTCTGGTGAAGTGTCATATGGTGAATTTGAAGATTACTACGAAGGTCTAAGCATAGGGATAGCAGATGATGAAGATTTTGTTAACATCTTACGTATTCCGTGGGGAATTTAGTTTTAATATATATGTCATCGGAACTACATATTTTAAAGGAGAGAGGAATTGAAGATAAAGTATGATGAAATCATAGAGTATATTTTTCTAGGATATCCTTTATTTTTTTTTTCTAAAAATAATTGGGTCTGAAAAGAGAAATATTGAGAATGCTGGGTGTAGGTGTGTGCATGTTTGGTGCATGTGCACATGCTCTCTGGTCTCAAGGTTTGTAAAGTAAGTCCTTTTAGTTTATTGCCTATCTTGAGTCTATTTGAGGTCATTTTTTTATCAGTCTCAATAGAAAAGCCACACCTACATTAACTGTATGAGAGTGTCCGTATGGTGGCGAAGCTTCCTGTCGTTCTGCGACCCTTCTGCCAGATTCTCAATTGGATGATAGGACTAAAATAGTTCAACTTGTTTTAAACATAGGAAAATGTTAAAGGATATGCAAGGGAAATTTTCTAGGAAGTATGATAATAGATATTTTCTGCAACATTCATATTTAGATGATTGAAGTTTACCCTGACAGTGTTCATTTAAACAAATTTGTCTTGTAAATTCCTGTTTTCTAAATTATGTATTGTTGTTTGTTCAAAAGAGCACAATGTAATTATTCTGGTGACACATTTGTTTATTATTCTGTTTTTAACTATCATCCTTATTACCTGCACAGATTATTAGTTTGCTAGAAATAATACATTACAGGAGGAAAAATGTTCTCTTTGATTATTAAAGATTTCAGGAGTCACTATTACATACATGGGTCTAAAAGAAAATGTAGTAATTCTCATTCAAAATGTCAAAGTGTATTTTGTGTCACAAATGAATGTCTGTCTGGTATTGTAAACATCTCTTTTTAGTAAATAAGAGATAAAAAATAAATATGTATTATTTAATGGCTAGATGTATTATAATCATTCTAAATTCTGTTCTTCACTCATCCTTGGAAAGACAGAAAGAAGAGAGAAATTTATAGAATTGTTTGCAAGTTCATTATTTTAATTTATACATTAAGATAACACAAATTAGAAAAAAATGTGTCAAGCAAAATAACAGTGTTCAATACTGAAAATATATACTTGGCAGAATATGACTTTCAGCATATCGTTTCATTCATTTATACTTGGCAACATTATCAGAAGAGTGATATGTGTGAACTCAATAAATCCAGTCATGCATTTTACATTTCAGGAAGTAGTGAAACTTCCTACTGGAATGCCAGAAAGAAAACATGAGAAAAGCTTTCAGTGCTATTTTCATTGGCTAAACCTCTTATTTCTTGATATTTTTTTAAAATTAAGTCATTGAAATTAAAACAGTATGCTGGAAGACATTTTGGCAGAAATAAGTCTATAACTTTATTTGTTAGTCATTTTTTAAAGATTTTTCAGGAAAAACATTTTATTAGAAAGAAATGGTCGTTATAAAATAATTTGTTATATTTTAATGGAAATAGTAAATATTGGCATGATGGAGAAGTTAGAGAATTAAAAATGCATGTTTCTGTTTTAAGGTTTATACAGTATGAATATAACAGCTTAATGAACCAGTGACTGCATAGCCACTTAGAATAATGTATAATTTTGATATAGCTATAAATCTTATCTTACTTAACCTATTACTTTTAACTTAATAGTCAAAGTTATTGTCAGTTACTTTAGGAGAGACTTGTGTACAATACTACAGATTATTTAACATGATTTTGTAAGATTTTAGTTTGTAGTGCTTGCAGAAATAAAATATGTAGTGTAATAAATTGTAATTACTACTGGGTTGACCAGGAAAGACAAACATCAACAATGAACATGCTTAAAAAGTTGTGGGACTGAGTATATATAACACAAGCCAAGCAAGAGAAAAACAAAGAATCCAGAGGGTTGATAGAAATATATTAGTGTCTGAGAATGAAAAGAACCACATGTAATATCCTTCCATTTTTATTTTAAAGTTATACAAAGTTTAAGGAAAACTTGTTTCCTGGATTGCTTCATTTATTTTTAATAAAGAATAAATACTCATATTGGAACAATTATTCATTTGGTCATTATTCAGTCAATCATTTAAAATTGGTGGGTAGCACCATCCATGCAGTTGCCAAAGGCTATGAGATATTCTAGATTTTTCTCACACTCCCTATACCCACTCAGCCTCAAATCTATCATTGGTTACTTCTGAATCTGTCTGTACTATTCTCAATGCTTATGCCTTAGGTTAGGCTCTTACCACTTCTCATGTGTATTGCCCTCCATCACCCAGGCCTCCTCCCCAACTCCATTTCAACCCATTCTACATGTTGCTGTTCAATAACCTTTTAAAATGTATATTACTTGTTGAATAACATTCTTCCCGGATAATCCATATTTTTCAGAAAAGTTGAAACCTATGACCTTAACGCATAAAACATAAATGAACTGGCCTCCCTAGTCTTGTCTTCTATGTTCAGTTCATTCCTCACATTCTTCTAGCCAATCTCAACTACTTATAACTTTTAAAATGGATTGTGAGATTTTTAAATCTTAGTACTTTGATACAAGCACTGCCATTTTCATCTAGAATGATTATTTCCACTTTGTACATCTAAATTAAATTTTTCTGGTCTTCTAATACTACCCCTAGAACAATCATTACTTGTCTTTTGGGATCCTAGTGGCATGCTGGGTAATTAGTCATTTATCACTTTACACTATAATCATTACTTTGCTTATGCTTACATTTCTCCCATTGGAGTGTCTCCCAAACTCCTTTAGGGTAGTAACTATCTTATTTACATTAGTGATCCTAGTGTCTGGTACAGTGTCTGACGTGGGATAGGTATTAGATCAGTGGAGGTTGTGTGTGTGATTATTGAGAAGCCATTGTTATGGTTCTTGAATATGAACACTTTTGGATTAAACCACTTTAGCAAAGATCATATAAGTAGTGTAAATGTGCTACTTAGTGCAAGATTACACTATGGGGACAATAAACTGTCTTAGTAAAGTCTATTTTAGTTAGGAGGAATGTTTTAGTTATCTGTTTACAGAATAGTAAGTACCATAAATTATAATGCATTGTGCATTTCAAAATTGCTGTAAAAGTAGATTTATTAATATTTTTTAGATATAGGGGGTTCCCCCAAAAACTCATATGTGAAACAATCCAAGAATGTTCAGGGTGAACTGATTACATTATGAGAGTTGTAACCCAATCAAGTGTATTAATCCACAATATGGATTAACTAAGTGGTAACTGTAAGCAGGCAGGGTGTGACTGGAGGAGGTTGGGTCACTGGGGTGAGGCCTTTGGGGTTAGTATTTTGTCCCTGTTGAGCAGAGTTTCCTCTCTGCTTTCTGGCTGTCATGTCCTGAGCTACTTTGCTCCACTGTGTTCTTATGCCATAATGTTTTGGCTCACCTGGCGCCCATAGCTATGTAATCAGCTTAATATGGGCTGAACACCTGAAACCTTGAATGGAAATGAACTTTTCTTCCTTAAATTATTCTCGTCAGGTCTTTTGGTCACAGCAGCAGAAAAGTTGTTTAAAACATTAAGTATGTGAGGTGATGGATTTATTAGCCTGAGTTGCTCTTTCTACATTGTAACATGCATCAAAACATCATATCACATTCCATAAATATGTACAATTATTATTTGTCAATTAAAAGCAAAACAAAAAGAATACACAGACTGAATTTTAGCTAGCATTATTGGCCACAAAGTCTTGCTGCTCAGGTACTACCATATTCAGTTCAACTATTTGGAACTCAGGAAACATCTGATGCCTAGTGAACTAGACTGCTAAGCTTAGTAAAACTTACCCATGAAAACAGTCTTGGTAGAGCCTTAAATGGTCTTGCATGCACCTGTGGATTAGAAACAACTTCTGTTGCCTGACAAACAATAAGACAGTCAGATCCTTCCCCTAGAATGTAGTTGCTGCCTCCTCCTGTGAGCTTTTCATGCACAGTGGGACCTGGAGCTCTAAAAAGGAAAAACTGCTGCCTTCTTGCTGAGATATGTTTGCTTAATAAACAGAGACACACAGAAGTTGGTCCAAAATGTATGTCATTATAACCTGGCAATGAGGGAAATGTAGCTAATTCTCACCTACATCAAAGATTTGCCGGGGGGGAGGGAGTATGGTTAACTACTAAAAGGAACCTTTTACTTGTGTGTGACTAAATCAGCTTAAGTCAGTTCACGGCTGCAGTTCTGGTAGGGCAGTCAGCATCATGTACCCCCAAATGGCATGGCTCAGTGTCTAACATAGCAGGTTAAAGATTCAAACACCTCCAGCGCATACTTGATATAACATGGGCATCAACTAGGCATAAAGCAGTATGGGAGGCCTGCCTGTGTTGTCCCGGGGGAATAATAATTCCCTTCTCTGAAGGATGATTTATGAAGGTATTATTGGGATGAAATTAGAATATTTCATATAAAAACCAAAACAGTGAAAGATTTTGGAGATTGTATAAGTTGTGGAAATGTATTAATGGATATACATCTTCAGCTTTCTCTTTTTAATTTCTTACAAGCTGATTTGTATAGTTTTTGGATATCCAAGTAAGCCAAAGTTATTTGGAAGGATTTGAATGAACAATTTACCTATTTAGTAACAAATCTAATGTGGGAGAAACAATCGAGTTTCCTGTTGCATTTACCTTTTCTTTTTCTTTTTTCAAGTTAGAACGGGACGTCTGAGACAGGGATAAATAAGTTTTGATAAAAAATGAAAGGATTCTTACCTTTGCATCTATATGTTGAATTTCCTGGGATTTTTCAAGGATGATAAAGCCAATGATGAAAAAATTAACTGCTTGTCAAGGAAATCATTATGTGTTAATTATGAAAGGTGTACATTTATTCAGTAGTTGAAGAGTCTTTTCCAGAAGATTTTTAGAAAACATATGTTGTCCAGGAAAAGTAGTTTTGAGGAAGAAGTCAGATGACTACTCCATCTGGAGAATATATGTGCTTATATTCATATTTTAAATGAACTGTTGTTGTACCAGAATTCAGATTTCAAACATGAGATCACCTACAAATTAGCTGTTTGACTTTGGGAGGCTGCTTATCATTAGGTCTCTACTTTTGCAACTACATTTGATGTGATGATTGAATAGAAATGAGTATCCACTTAGGTGTAGATGTAGGTGTAGATAATACAGTTATGCATGAAATGTTCACTAGGTATATATTTCTATCCTAAAACAAAAAAATCAATTAAAAGTATTTCTTATTTTTTCCTGATTATTCCAAATGATAATGATTGGAGCTATTCTCTTAAAAAGACATTTTAAAATGTGTACAAATAATCTTTATGCCACTACTTCCTCCTGCATCTAATTAATCTCCATTACTATCAAACTTTTTCCTTCAGCACAACCCATAGGAAATAAAAATCTTTAATTGAGGCTATCAACTCTTTTCCTTTCAAGTATGCAGCAAGCAGGCAGATTAAAGTAAGATCAGTACAAAAAATTGTTTTTATTCAAGTTAACTAGGAGAGGATAGATGTGTAAAGCTAATTTTGTAGGCGACATTCCTAATATCTTTGGTGTGCACCCTAAGAGCACTGATGACTCTGAACCCTGCAACAGATTATATTTTCCCAAAATAATTGCATCAGAATTTTCTCATCCTATTATGTTACTCTTGCATAGTAAACTCCACATCAAGAGATGTCCCCTTTACTTGGATCTGGGCAACTTATTCCTTGCTTGAAGCTAATAGATGATGGCTCAAATGTTACTGCAAGGAAAAGCAGTTTTGCTGTATTTTCTGGGATCCTTAAGCCACCAGATAAGAAGTCAGACTACCTGGGACTGCCAAACTGGAGAGGCCAAATGCAGGTTCTCTGATTGATAGCCAGGACAGAGTTCTCAGCTGAGAGCTGGCAACAATTGTCTTCTACATGAGTGAGACACCTTGGGTTGATTGTACCCCTAGTTACCTCACTACAAGAAGGGTCCCAAGTGAGAACCGCCCAGCCAGGACTTCCATATTTTTGATTGATACTTTGTGAACAAAATAAAATGGTTGCTTTAAACTAAATTGTGGTGTTGTTTATTATAAACTTTTACAATATTAAGTAGAACAAAGCCTTTATTAGAATTAGAATAAAAGCAAAGTTATTAAAACATTTTTCAAATATTTAAGTGATTCAATTAATCTGACTACAGTTTACAAAATTCTAAAACATTAAAGAAGAAAATAAGTATGATATTATTATTATGTAGTATGGAAGAAAGTGATCTGTCTGATGGACTGTGTGCCACGCAGAGTCCAAAAGGTAATGCTTTCTTAAAAACATTAACCAATTATGTGAAGTGAAGGCCTTGCTGACCACATATGTGATGTGCGCAACATTTTTCTCATATATTGCTTTAGTTCTAGCAATTAGTGTGTTTGTTTATTACTGTCCTAGATTATCATGTAATTTTCTTGCTGAAATACTTTGCCAATTTCCTCTAATAATTATATTGATGACTTTCATAAATATGGCAAGATAATTTACAGAAAAAGAAGAAAAAGAAAGAAGACTGAGGCCTGAGCCCTAAATACATTTAGAAGTATACTAAAGTGGTCAAAAAAAGAGACTGAAACAGGATGCCCAGGGAGATAGGAGGAAAGTCAATAGATTACAGTGTCATGGAAATCAACGAATCAATCTATAATAAAGAATGAGAAGTGATAAACTATGTTGAATAAAAGGAGGGTAAACATATGACTACTGGATTTGACAATAGGAAATAGTGAACAAAAGCTATGTTGATATGGACTGAAAAGAATTATTTAGTGTAAAAAGATGTATTTGAGGAATTTTATTTTGAAAGGAAGCAGAGATATGAGACAATAATTAGATGTTAGTATAGGGTCCAGTAAGCTCATTTTTTTTCTTTTTATCATAGATTGAGAATGTTTGTATAGCAATGGCACTGATAAATCACAGAAACCAGTGCGACTTGAGGACTAGAGGCTCTTCCTCAAATGCTCGGCCCTATCTGAAGTTGCCAGGTTCCTATGTGACAGAACATTGGCAGAGGAAAGCCCAGTCCCCAAACTAAGACTGAATGTCCTGCCAGCAGAGCTGGAACTGGGGTAAGGCAAGTAGACATGAACCCCAGACATAAAATTAAAGCAGTATCAAAAACCTCAGTAATCATACAAACTATTTTAAGATAACAATATAATATTTTAATATAACGATTTAAAAATTAATTTTAAAAAAAGTAAAAATAAGCCAAATATGAAAATTGCAAATACTGATGTAGTAGGAATGAAGGCAAAAGGAAAATCAATAATATGGATTGCCTCTCTCTTTAAATTTTTAGTATTTTATTGTTTGTGGATCTTCAGTATTAATTTTTATTTTTGAAAATATCATACTAAAGGTGTCTTGCCCATTGAGTTTTTTGGTGTCCTGTTAATTGTGCATCTGACGCAGCTACCTCTAACACCTACACCAGACCCAGTCCTTCCTCTCAGCCCAGTGAAAGAGGACTCAACACAGATTACACTGGTTTTTGAGAAATAAAGGAATGTGACTTTTTTGCAAATATAAGAAGAGTGTACCATGTACTTCAGAATTTTTATTTTTTTTAAATTCTTGAATTTATTGCCTCAAATTGCAATGTCAGTTTTTATTTCCCATTCCAAATTTTGTGGTTAAGAAATTTTAAGGGCACATGTTTCAATACTCCATAAAGGAAAACTTCTGTCTCCTTCAGTGTCTGGTCTACCACAGAAGCTCAAAGGAGGGCAAGTGTATCATGCAGAATTAAATACTTGACAGTCACAATAAAAAGCCTTGGATTTCTGTTATCAATAAGCAATTTGCCTTGAAAACTAATGGGATGAAATGAGAAAAAAGTTTTTGGAATGTTGTAGGTTCTCAGATCTTAATTACTGTTGGGGTTGTATTTTGACTGTTGTCTCTCCCTTCAGTTCTATGTTCACATTCTACTCCTTAGGACCTCAGAATGTCACTTCATTGAGAGACAGGGTCTTTACAGAGGTAATCAAATAAAGATGAAGTTGTTAAGGTGAACCCTAATCCAGTGTGACTGAGATCTGCACAAGAGGGAATATTCAGACATGGAGGCATGCAGAGGGAAGACAGGGGACACGGGAAAACAAGTAAACCTAAGGCAGCCAAGGAGGGAGGCCTGGAACAGATTCTTCCCTTGCAGCTCTAGAAGCACCAACCTCATCTTCATTACTGACTTCTAGCCTCCAGAACTGAGATGATGAATTTCTGTTGTAGAAACCACACAGTTTGTGGTGGTTTGTTAAGGCAGCCCGAGCAAACACATAGTTTTATCCCTCTGGCTGCTGTTTCTTTCTGGGCCTTCATTTCACGTAAAACAATAGTACTTATTACTGAGGTGAGAAATTTTTCATATTAACTACAGAGAACTTATCACCAGAGAAAATTAGTCTTCTTATTTTTAGGGTAAACATGATCATTTAAAACTTGAAGAATTTTCCTCTCCAAGCCCATTCACTTATTCCTTAAATTGATCTCCAATCCCCTGTCATTTTCCTTCTGCATAAGATTTTATTGATACAAGAGCAAATTCCTATAAAGGAACAAGGCATAATTTGTTAGTAACTATGTCTTTTTTGTAGCTATTTCCTTGAGCAACTTTAACAGAGTACACTACTGTGCAATACAAGTTCCATTTTGTGGCTATTTGTTTTTAGAAGAGGAGAAATGGGTTGCCCAGAGCATTATAAAATGTGGGTATCGAGGGAAATGTTTGAAAAATTTTGGAAGAATTTGATATCTAGGCTTAAGTTCTTCTGATAAATTCATACCATAACAATTTAAATTTTTTAATTTTGTATGGAGTTCATATTTATTTAGGCAAGATTAAATCATTGCTGTTCAATATTACAGTTAAAAATTTTAATTGAGAGATAAAATTGCATGGTTTTTTTTTTTTTTTGCTATGGAAAGCTGACAGAAGGCCTTTATTAGAAATCGATAAACAAATATTTATTGAATACCTCATATATCTTAAGCACTATTCTAGGCTCCGAGTGTAAAGCTAAGAACAAAAGAAAATTCTAGGCATACAGTATGTACATTCTGAGGGGTGAGATTTAATCATGAAAAACCTCAGTCATACAAAACGAAGATTGATCTCAATAATAGATCAATTTAAGAGAGTTGAATAAAAAGCACAAAAATATTTGAATATGGTTAGATTTAACATAAGTGGATTTATTAGACTTAGATGTGGAAGAATCATTGAAGGCTATTTCAGTACATGTCAAAATAAAATTTCATGTATTTACTGTGTACAAGATGATGTTTTGAAGCTTATCTATATATTGTGGAATGATTAATTTTTTCTAATTAGCACATGTATTACCTTATAATTATCATTTTTGTGATGAGAAAAATACTCAGTAGTTTTCAAGAATATATACAATTTTTTTAAAACATATTTTTAGTTGTAGATGGATACACACAGTATCTTTGTTTATTTTTTTCTTTTGTGGTGCTGAGAATCAAACCCAGTGCCTCACACATGCTAGGCAAGCATTCTACCTCTGAGCCACAAGCCCAGCCCAAGAATATATTATTAACTATAGTCACCATATTGTGCAATAGGATCTCTTGAGCTTATTCTTCCTCTCTCCTCTGAAATATTGTACCTTTTAATCAATCTTTCCCCAACAGCTCCTCCAGTCCAAGCACCCTAACTCCCAGTAATCACTATTTTATTCTCTACTTCTGTGAGACCAAATGTTTTGTATTTCACAAGATTGAGATAATGCAATATTTGTCTTTCTGTACTGGCTTATTTCACTTAACATAATGTCTTCCAGGTTCATTGGTATCACAAATGACAGGATAGCCATCTTTTAAAATAAATGACTATTCTTCCATTGTGCAAATATGCAATATTTTTCTATTAATCCAGTGATGGAAACTTAAGTTGATTCCATATTATGGCTATCATGAATAGTGTTGAAATGAGCTTGTGAGTGCAGATAACTCTTCAATATACTAATTTCATTTCTTTTGGTTATACATAAAATAGTGAGACTTGTGGATCATACAACAGTTCTATTTTAAATATTTTTTTGAGGAATCTTCACACTCCTTTCCACAATGACTAATTTACCCACCAATTGCATGCAAGGACTCTCTTTTCTATACATCCTGACAACACTTGTTATCTTTTGTCTATAATAATGGCCTTTCTAATGAGTGTGAGGTGATATTCCATTGTAGTTTAGATTTGTACTTCCCTGATGATTTGAGATCTCGGAGTTTTTTTGTATACCTGTTGGCCATTTCTTGTCTTTTTTTTTTTTTTTGAGAAATGTTTATTCAGGACTTCTCCCAGTTTTTTTTTGTGTTGTTTGAGTTCTTTATATATTCTGGATGTTAACCATTTGTTGTACATTTAATTTATAAATATTTTCTCCCATTCTGTAGCTTTTATCTTCATTCTGTTGGTTATTTCCTTTGCTCTGAATATTCTTAGTTTGACATAACCCATTTGTCTACTTTTGATTAGCTGCTGATATTTTGGGGATCATTATCAAAAAGCCATTGCCCAGACCAATGCCATAGAGATTTTTTTCCTGTTTCCCTTCAATAGTTTCATAGTTTTGGATTTTACACTTATGTCTTCAGTCTGTTTCGAGTAAATTTTTGTATACAGTGTGAGATAAGGGTTTAATTCCATTGTTCTACCTGTGGATATCCGGTTTTCCCAGCATAATTTGTTGAAGAGACTGTCCTTCCTTCATTGTGTATTCATGGTACCTTTGTTGAAAATCATTTGGCTATAAATGTGGAGATTTTTTTTTCTGGGCTCTCTATTATGTTCCATTGGTCTCTGTATCTATTTTTGTGCCAGTACCATGTTGTTGAGTACCAATACTCAAGCATTGTGGTATATTTTGAGCCTTAGTGTGATGCCTCCAGTTTTATTCTTTTGCTAAAGTTTGTTTTGGCTACTTGAGGCCTTTATGGTTTTCTACAAATTTAAGGATGGATTTTTCTATTTCTGAAAAGAATGTCATTGGTATTTTGGTAAAGATTGGGTTGAATATGTAGATTGTTTTAGGCAATACAGAAAGTTTAAATATTAACTCTCTTAATCCATGAACACATCATATTTTTCCATTTGTTTGTATCTTCTTCAAATTTCATCAATATGGTGGTTTTCAGCATAACAATATTTCACTTTCTTGCTTAAATATATTTCTAAGTATTTTATTTTCAGTGTTTTATGTAAACATACAAACACACACACACACACACACACACACACACACATACACAGACACACACACACATATTTTTTTCTTTTGAAGTGCCAAGGATTGAACCCAGGACCTTGTGCATGCTAGGCAATTGCTCCATCATTGAGCCATACCCCTAGCCTCTCAATGCTATAATTCTAATACTATATTTATGGCTTGTAAATATATTTTGTTTTAATTCTGTCATATATAATTTTGTCATACATAAAATTTAATTTTGTTATTGGATTTATTTAAGTGGGAAGGCAGGGTTTTGATGCATTTTCTATTTGTGATTTCCCTTCAGATTTAAGTGTCAGAGGTTCTATTTCTGAAATTTCTTCTAAGCAATTTGAAACATGCTTTCAAGTCTCATGTAATATCAAGAATATTAGATCTCTTTTTTATTCTCTCCATTGCATTCTCAGTATCCTTTGGATTACTTTGCCTCTTGTGTTTCTTCATATCAATTATTATTTTCCTTAGAGGGTAATTGGTATTTTCTTTTAAATTGATCATTATATTTCCATCATCTAGTAAAGTTTTTGGATCTGTTTCTAGCACATAAATAAAGAACATATATTAGTTGACTGACACAAATGTAAAAAATTGCACCTGCCTAGATAATCCTAATGTTTTTAGAGCATTTTTATGTTAGATATTTCATGCATTATGTCTTTAGCTTGTTTTATCCTTTATTCTATATGAATAGCTCACATTTTTAAAAGCATGATTTTAATTAAAAATTTATTGCAGTTATTTAAAAGACATAAGTTTTATTTCTTGGTGCTTGTTTTACTCTTTTTCATGACTACTGTTTCTTAAGATTTATGTGTTACTAAACTTCACAGTTTGCAGGACTATACAGAATCCAAAGAGTTTGAGTTTCTCCTATAATCCTGCAGTCACTAGTGTTCCAGTGTCTCTGAAGAAAGATACGTGAATGGGAGAGATGTTGGAAGCTGGCCTTCCCTATAATGGCCAATGTGGCCACCATGCCACAGGTGCCGCTTGATAATGCACTCTGGCAGTCTTGAATTATATAGTTATTTTTAAAGAGTTCTGAATATGTCTCTCCACTGTTTTTGGCAGTGTGGCACTCTGAAGTTTGGTTTGCTGCTACTTCTTATTTACTTTCTCCCCACTTTTGAGGTTTAGAGATCTCATCATTTTATTCTTGAGCTTTTTTACTAGAGCATATCACAGTACTGACTCATTTGACACCAGATGTAATTTTTCCATTTTCATCTTTATTTTTAACTCCAGAACTTTTACATTACAATGTTGATTATCAAGTTTGCTCCATCACTCAGGTGTTTTTGTCAGTTATATTAAGATTAGATTTTGATGACTTATTATCCATATTTATACCCACATTACACTTTTATAATTCTATATATTTTCCTTGAATCTATCTTCTGTTTTATAAAGGCATCTATTCATGTGTCATTACATTTTTTTGTATTGAAGATCTTTCTTTCTTAGTGAGATCAGGTTAGTGCTTCCCCACTTACCTCTGTTACCTTGCAAATTTCCCTTTCCAGTCCTTAACTTAGGTCCTATCTGTCTCCTCCTGAGACAGACTTTCCCTCGAAACTCAATGAGAAGTTAGTTATCCTTTAGGAAAACTGAAGAAGAGAATAAGTGCATCATCATTATGTTTGTATAGTCCCTGTTTCAGTATCATTTTTCAATTAGAACATCGAATTCTAGTTTATTAAAAGCCTCACCAGTGTTCCTTATGGTTGGCTAATCCTGAAGGTATAGATAAACACTAATCTTAATTAAAAGTATTTAGCACTAATTGCTTTTTACCCTTAAGCAAGCCCATAGTTATTCTCACTTAGTCTTTTCTTTTACAAACATACATTGAATACTTATTATATGTCAGACTCTGTGCTAGATACCTGAGTATAAATATATGACTCACACAGTCGCTGTCCTCATGTGACTATTTGTGTAGGTGTATTAACTCTGCTTGTGATCAGTGGTTCAAGGATTAAGTCATAAATGTGGTATTGGATCAGCTCCTTGTTTTCAGGGAGTTCAAATTTCTTTGTGTGTGTGTGTATGTGTGTGTGTTTGCTGAAAGCAAAACCAAGAACTACATCTAAACGATATATAAAAATAGGCTGATTACTCAACGAAAGTTGATTCTTGTCTGTGGAGGCTCAGCAGGCTCTCCTGTATTCTACAGCTTCTGCTTGCTGTGTGATACAGCATTGTCAGCGATCCAGAGTCCATCCACAGAAGGCAGACCTGGCAGGAGTTAAGAGGCTGGAAAGTATGTATTAAGGGGGCAAATAGATTGCTAATTCAGATACAGAGTTGGGAAGAAATGGAAAGCCTATTACTTAAAATGACTCCTAGACATTTACTCACTGAATAGTACAGCATGATATTGGCTCTCTCCTCCAAATGCTAACGAGCACACTGTGGAGGTGAACTCAGACATTGACCAGTCATTGGGCATCAAGGGAAATCCAGATTGACTTTTGTCTTTTGCAATATTGTTTCAATCTGCACACTAGATGGTGGTGTCCTGTCCCCAAACTATTTGCACACCTATGATATTATCCAATGTTATTGAAGTATCAACAGATTAGGCCAGGTGTGCAAGCCCAGTGACTTGGGAGGCCAAGGCAGAAAGATTTACAAGTTCAAAACCATCCTCATCAATGTAATGAGGTCCTGGGAAATTTAGCAAGACCCTGTCTCAAAATAAAAAATAAAAGGATTGGGGATATTGCTCAGTGGTTAAGCATCCTTGGATTCAATCTCTGGCAACAAAAATAAATAAATAAATAAATAAAAATATGAACAGAAAACCATTAAGCAGATTGACCATCCATGTTGATCATCTATCCTTCCACAAACTTCATTAAGGTTATCAGTGAAGAATGAATATATACATAAATGTATGTGTAGACACACACACATATGGTATCAGTGAAGAATGAATGTATATGTGGTGTCAGTGAGGAATGAATACATATGAATATAAATATAAACCTTCTCTATATATATAATTTCCACAGGGCAAAAGAAAATGAGAACAGTGGCTGATAAGACTTCAAAAATTTGAGGAGACAGTAAACAGATGGAGGAAGCATAGTGTTACTTTTCAAAATATAGAAAATAGAAATTCAAATGCCTGTAGTACCTACAATTATCAATCTGCCTTGCAGAATGCCTGAATTGTGGTGAGGTGGATGATTGACAAGATGATTGGATGAAAATCTATGTACAAAGTAGCTGAACTTCCCTCATCCCTTAAACCTCTTTCCTGAGGCAGATAGGAGACTACCCTACCGACATCCATCACAGTTAACAGCATGCTTAGTCTGGAGAAATGGAGTCAAAGAACTTCTGGTTTCACAGACAACAGACATAGGTAAGAAAAAAAAGAGGTGAGCTTCTGAGCTAAAAATAGATCATACAAAATATGTATATTGAAATTTAGGACTAGCAGGCTACTTCCCTTGCCTTGCTCCTAGAATCCTAGATAGAATCCTAGACAATGGGTTTTATACCCTCCTGTCCCTAATACACACCAATATGAAAAGGCAACATAATTATCAGACATTTGAGAAAAGAAAATTTATGAGACAGAGATAAAACAAACAGGAAAAAAAAAACCCATAAAAACTCCTGGAGAGAAACAAAGATAATCAATGAAACAGAAAAAAAATGAACAAAAGTTATAGTTTATAATATCAAAGAGGGGCTGGAGTTGTGGCTCAGTGGTAGAGCACTCACCCAGCACATGTGAGGCACTGGGTTGGATTCTCAGCACCACATAAATAAATAAAAATAAAGGTATTGTGTCCATCAACAACTAAAACATTTTTTTAAAAAATATGAAGGAGATAAGAAAAGATAAATTGTCTTTGTAAAAAATGAGGTCAACACAGCTTATAGAAATTAAAAACATAACAAGAAGAGGTATTCTTCAGCCTCTTTGGAGCATGGCCACTGAGCTGCTGAGAGACCACAGTCTGGAAGAGCAGGAACTACCAGTAGGCCCGGTTACAGGCAGTGACATGAAGCTGGAGTGGTGAGGCGGAGGAGATGGCAGTGGCAGCTGAGGGGGCTGTGTGCCTGTTGGAGGCACCAATGAGCTGGCAGGTCCTTGACCCAGGAAAGAGTCCTTCATTTCTCTGTGCCTTGCTTTCTCTAGGCCAGACACTGCATCTCCCATCTGGTGAAGGATTTGGGATCATAGGTCTTGGCAGACTGAAATGGTCCAGCAATCTGAGCTGTTAAAGCTTTACCAGGAACAGGAATAAACATTCCAACTACAAGAAAAAAAGGTGGTACTTAATGGGCGCTCCCCTTGAGAATCATACGTATTGAAGATGGAGAAGTGTTAAGATCTAAGGGATTTTAATCCACCTTTTTTTTTTTTTTTTTTAATCTTGTACAGAAAGTTTTGTCTTGGCTCCTGATATTTTGGACAGATCTTTGGCTCTTATGAAGGTGAAACATAAGATTTGTCTTGCATTGGAGTCTGTTGTTTTGCTGTTGCCAAAATAGTTGAAGAAGAATGCAATATTTCATCTATTCATGAAGTAAACTGGATTAGTTGATGCAAATGCATCTCTTCTGACAGAAAGTAAATGGAAAACATAATTTCAGAAAAAAAATCAGAGCTATGAATTGGGTCTTACTGCTGTATTAAACTTTTTTTTTTTTGCTTACATAAGACTATTATATTTCATATTTCAGGAGGGAAAGCAATATTGACCTTTATAAACTGGAAGCTCAGTCAGAAGCTTGTAATTTTCTACCAGCCTTTTCAAAAGTAAAGCCATCTCATTAGCTTTGTGCCTTCTTAACCTGGAGGTAGAAATGCCGTAGTTCATTCAATTATTGAAAATTTCCTACTTTTTTATAAAGCATTAGAAGATTGATGATACTGAGTTTTTCAACTGGAAGATGGTAGCTTCTAAATGTCTAGACAAGTACTTCTTCTTAACTGTGGCAGGAAGTTGGTTTGGATTGTTTTTAGGTATGGAGTCCAGACCTTCTAAGACGGTGCTATGGATTTTCTGAAGGTTTCTATATGAGGAAGATGGAAGCCAGGACTCTGAAGATGTGAGTGGTGGGAAATGAAGCCTTAGCAACCGTCCATCCAGTGACCAAAGATGCAGGACTTTTTCAGTTTGAAAGATGTGAAGTCTCTGTGCTTCCCATTTGAGAACTCTAATTATGCTATGTCAGAAGTTAAGGAGTATGTGTGTTCATAAGTAATAAGTGGGGAATGAGTAGTTTTCTCTCCAGTTCCCTCATAGTCAGGAATACATATACTAGAAGACCTACCATCTTGTATTATTAAGATCAGATCTGGACTATTTTCATATTTTAAGCTATCATATAGGCTAGGGCCTCTCAAACAATGGAACATGATTTAAATATTTCCACTTTTTTCTCTTTGCATAAAAATTCTTACTTGGGGGGGAGGACAGGCATTGATACTTTCAATTTATTGTGTACTGAAAGGATTTATAATATGAATGCCGTGATTTTCCTAAACTTTATGCAAAGTCTTCAGACATCTTTATTTAAACAGGTTGGGTGTGTGCAATTCTTCTGCAAGAGAGAGAACTGATAATATTTTCATGGTTTATTTTAGATTCCCTTTAGATTTTTAGATTCTCCAATCTCATGTCTCAGAACAGAATATACTATTAAATGCTAAGAAATCCCCCCTTTAATTTAACACTCAATGGTTTTTCTGAATCAGGCGCTATAAACTTAGGAGTTTTAATATTGACATTTCTATGGGCTTTTTAATGTAATATCTTAATGGAGGTTTCAAGTAGGGTACAAGTAAATGGCAGGCTAAGGGTGTTAGATTTTTGTCTTACTAGTGGCTGTGTACTATCTGACAAATGACTAGATTTGCATGTACATGTATAAAGCTACACAAAAAAATTGAACGTAACTGGATAACTTTGTAATTTATAAGCATTGTTTTAGTTAATTTTATCGAATTTTCTTTCATTAAAGACCATAATTGTATTATTGCATTTTCCTTACTTTGGAATTAGTATTTCAAAAATAATTATATGAGTATATCAGTGCTAATATTAGTTACAAATAAAAAACAGGTGTTTGCAATATTATAATCTAAGCATATTTCTTAATAGAGTCATTAGAAGAGTGACATATGAATTCAGTACATATAAAGTTTTACACAGAAAAATGGGTGCAGTTTAAAAACTATAAAATGTCTACAAAATGTGAGTCTTATAAATAAACTTAAGATGTGGATTTTTAATCTCATGCATATGATAGTCTTTTAATTGAATTAAGTTACAAATCATTATGTTTCTGTACCATGAATCATATGTCGATGATATGTTGATACAACGGTAAGTCGTCATTACTTGGATGCTCCACTCCCATTTAAAAAAATCAATTTAGTTTATCTTGGCATGTGGGTATGCTTTTTAAAAACTGTAATGTAATTCACAGAAAATGAAGTCTAGCATTTCAAAGGGTACAGTTCAGTGCCCTGACAATCTTGTGTAATCCTCACCATTATCTAATTCCAGAACATTTCTAAACATGCCTTCAAAGGAAACCCTATGCTTATTAGCAGTCAGTCCCAACCCCTCACCCCACTCCATGTCAATTACTAGTCTATGTCTCAATGGATTTGCCTATTATGGAATTTATTGTAACTGGAACCATACAATATTTATTTAGCTTTAAAAATATGATACTTTGAGTTGAGTGTGCTGGCATACACCTGTAATCCAAACAACTTGGAAGACTGAAGCAAGAGGTTTGCAGATTCAAGTCCAGCTTCAGCAACTTAATGAGACCCACAGGAACTTAGCAAGACCCTTCCTCAAAGAAGAAAAGAAAAGAAAAAGGACTGGGCATGTAGCTCAGTGTTAAAGCACCCCTGGGTTCAAGTTCACATTGGATATTTCTCTGAAGAGAATCTTTTAAAAGTGCTTAACAGATTACAATAAAATAAAACACCAATGTAGCACACATGGATAACTAAATAAAATAATACAACTTTTGGAAGATTGAAAGGAAAACAAAAAACAAGGAATATGACAAAAAGATAAACTTAAATATTGATATTCCAATATATAATTAATATCATTATCTTACAATGGCATTAGAAAACAGAAGGGGTAAGAAAGCAGGATAATTATGAAAAAAATAGTACAAGAAAAATTCTTAGATTTAATACATGTGAACCAAGTTAGAAAGTCATGCCATACTCACCACAGGATGAATAAAAAAACGCATGGCATATATTAGAGTTTCTTGAAAAAGATCACCAGTGAAAATGTTGAAAGCTGTACAAAAGGAATGGAGATGCAGAGATGATTATTTTAATGAAGACTAAGAGTTCTAGACAAAAGACACTCAACCCTAGATGGCTCAGTCTAAACAAATTTTACATTATAGTGTTAATGCGTGTAATTTAAGTAAAGATCCTTTAATAATTATATTAGGGAATGGGTAGGTGAGAAGAAGTTGCAAAAGATAATGATTTAGTAATTCCTCAACAACCATGAGAAACACTTAAAAAAATTTTAAGTTAATAATATAGGCATCATAGTATGAACAGATTATCTGGAAGCACTGAAGTAAATGCTAGAGGAACAAAAATGTTGAATGTATCTGATGAGTGAGACTAGGGTTGGAAAAGAATGGTACAGGGAACTGTGGTTTTTGATATAGCTTTCTGATACTCTATGATTTTTGCCTATGTCAAAAATTATTAAATTCTCAGGATTTTAGATTTTAAAAGTCACTTTTTAAAATCTAACTTCTGTATTGTACTGATTTTATTAATATTACATATCATTTTGTTAGTGTAAAATTTTATCTAATGGATCCAATATATAGCAGTATTCACCTATTTTTATGTTTACTTTGACAGAATTTACTTCCTCCATATGTCCCTAAAGGAATCATTATTGTATATATGTGCAATGTCTATAAGAGAAAGTTATACATTTAAATAAATATCTGTGATTATTTGGCACAAAATATATCTTAATCAAACAACATTCTTATATAGTAGTGGATATTTATACTTATTTCAGAATTGGAGGAGCCAGCAGTCCAGAGAATGGACCAAAACTTTGGTTAGTAGCATTCACTGGTCTAAAGCCTCATATTCTCCATGTTTTATTTTATGACTGCTTATAGGTATAAATCATATAATTTGTATACTGATGGATAATTCAGTAAGCACATCAAGCACATTTATATCCAAGATTCTTAATTCAATATCAAATATTAAAGAAGACTTTGTTTACATATTAGTACAGTTGATAAAAAATAAAAATCTTTAATTTTTTTGTTAATTTTATAATTAGTTATATACTTATTTTGAAATCTACATGTGGTAAGAGAGGCAGCACTATCATATTTCAGTGACTATCAAGTGCCAAATAGGGTGTTTGTCATGATTTATATCTTGTCTAGTTAGTGGAATAGTGTCACTGTGCCATTCCTGCTGATTGTGGTCCAAATAACTCAATGGCCTTTGGTTAGTCTCTTAGAATGTAACAAACATCAGCAACACGTCAAGGATAGTTTCTCAGTAGATTAGAGTGTACAGTAAATGAGAGAGTCTATGGCATAATTAATAAACATAGAGCCCATTGTGTTTCCTTTTATTCAGGATTTTTCTAGAGGGTAGTAAGCAGAGTTATGATCTCTTTGTTGAACAGTCCAGAGGTGGCAAAGGAATCCAATTATGGTACTCAGTCCAATTCCGAGCTTCTGGTTACAAACTAGTCTGGGTTAGATGAACAAAACACAAAATATTTTAGCATATTGAATATGTCTTGAGTATAAAGTCTCGGGTGAGAATTTCTCTATGATCACCTTTCTGGTCTTCTGGACTTGCAGAATATAGAGAACAAGGCAAGAACAAGAAGAGATCCTGAAAGAAAGCTAAAGAACCCAGGGCTGATTATTACAACTACAAAAAGGCAAAGAATATGGTAGGGGGTTTGTTTTGCTTAGTAGAGAGAAAGGTTAGGATGAGAAGTCTGAAAGCAGGAATGGCTCAGGTGCTCTAAAAAAGGAAAGAGTGTACAATATTGGTATTTGTAGATGACTAATGAGAATTGTTCACAGGTGACTGTCCTCAGATGTTTTCCATTCTAAATTTTGCATGTCATTTTTATGCAGGCAGTGATGTCCCTTGCTTGTCAGAGGGAAGTGGTAAGGTCTACATACAAGGAATTTTCAACAGGCATCAGGAGTTCTGATAAACCAAGACTTTTTTCATAGGGTTAGAAGCAGTCATGAATCATTAGTTTAAGTCCCTTCCTCAACCTACTCTGTGTCTTCTGATTAATTCAAATGATGACAAGATGACTTATTTGGCTCAGAAACTCTTCCCTATCAGGTCAAAATGAAGATCCACACACATGATACTTTTTTTTTTTCCTATTTGATTTCTATGTCACCTACCTGTCTCTCTAAGCTCTCTAGAACAATTAGATGTATTCAAACTACCAAACAACATTGATTAACTCAACAAACCACATTTAGGTTCCCAAATGCAGCCTCTTTTAGTCTTTCCAGTGTCTTGAATCCTAGTTCTTTTGTTGGAACTATGTAATGTGAGCAACACTGGCCTTCCCACATCCCCATAAGTTTTACCTCATTGGAGATCTCTATAAAAATGTTGCATCAGTGTGAAGACATCTCAGAATCCTTGAAGCTCTTTTCCTCTGCTGCACAAAGTGTTTCTGTTACCTGAAGTTATATAGCACTTTCATCTGGAAAGCTTTGTGGAGAAATCCTTCCTTCTCTAATGTTATTAGATACTGAATGATAGTCCCCGTTAGTGGAGAGGTATTTACCTCATCTCCAGATAAACTGGTCCCATGGTTGATTAGTGATGATACAGCAGTAATTTGACCCAGGAGAGTTATGAATGGTGAAACAAAGGAAATTTTTCTAAGAACTGAAATTTAAAGAATTACATTTTTGATCAAGCATAAAGGAGCCACCTCATATCTGGAAGAAATCGAAGGCAAGCCATTGAAAAAGTTTGAGAGTTTGCAGTAGTTGGCAAAGGGGCTTTTCTAAGAAGGCAGGTAGAGGCCTCAGGAAAAGAGACTTGCTCGTGGTACTGGTAAAGGCAGGAAATAATATGATTGTCAAATCATTCTTTTTTTAATAACAATATCAGGATGAGGATTAATCTGGACCTATTGGGTACAAGTCTAGCAAGAAAGAACAGAGCAACACCTGAGGCAGTTACAGTGGTTCGCTAGCCTGAGCGGGTAATAAAAAAGTTGTGCTAACCTGGTGAATTATTTAGTTTATATTTTCAAGAGATAATGTTTGGACTCAGGAACAATAAACCACAAGCTGACATTTATTAAAGACAACCTGAATGTATTCAATCGTTTAAGCAGCAAATGAGTTACTGAATTTTCAGGTAACTTGAAATTGTCTTTGATAATATCAAAACTGTTTTGAGAAGTGGAAATTTGTGGTGGATACTTAAAAACAATATGATTTAGTTTGAAAAGGAAGAATGTTTATGACACAAGGATGAACATGAAGAAAGAAAGGAACTAAAGTCAGAAAAATGGAAGTCATATCATAAATCTTAGGAAGATTATTGAATGGTAGATTGATTGTAGTACTTCATTGGCAAGCTCACAGAAAACTGCCAAACATTCTCAAATATAAATGTAGCATTGATTTAGGAATCTTAATCAACAATGCCATGTTAAGTCGGCAGGAGACGAATGATGGGATGGTGGTGGCTGTTACAAACATCCAAATATTAAATGAAACCTTCCTCCAGGGCTAGTTTTGTGGTTGTGTAAACGTGGAGAAGAAATAGGTATGAGAAGCTGTGGTTGCAACTGATTGCAGTTGGGTTGAGTTATAACACCATTGGATTTAGACAGGTCTGGTAGGAGTGATAATGGTTAGGTCTACCAAAAGTCTATTTGAACAAGGCACTAAGGAGTTCCCTGAATGAAAATTCTCCTATAAGAAAAGGATGTCAACTGTGAGGTATTAGAAACAAAAAGAAAATTTTGTCATCCTTGGGAATAGTGATGTTGACTATACATAATTTTTGCCACTTAGATTTCAATGGATATATGTTTTAAAGTAAAAATGGAATGTTATTTAAAAGTCTTTAAGAGGGGAGCAAGCAACGCTGCTTTGCTATTTTTCGGTATGACATGACACAAAATGTGGAAAGAGGCATTTCCCTTCAATGCAAAGGGATGCTTCTGGGATTTGAATCCCTCTGCTTCAGGAGTAGCAGAAATGGTGGGACAGCAGTGATTTGCAGAGATTTTAACAGCAACTGGAGGGCATGTTCATATCCAACCAAAAAGTCCAAGGAAGAGAGATGTGGGCACAGTTGCAAGAATGACTTGATCTGAGTACATGCAAGGTATCTGGTAAGGACCCTAGAAATACTTGGGAGGAAAAGGTTTTTCAGGGCATTGGTCCTAATTTATGAAGAAATAAAAATAATGAATAAGGCAGAAGTAATATTTGAATTGATGTGAGTTGCATATTGTGGTAATTAGAATAATGGATCCCCAAAGATGTCCTAATCTAATATTCTGTGACTATGTTATATTACATAGGAAATGGGGGAGGTATTAAGGTTGAAAAAAGAATTAATGTTGCTAATCAGACAATCCAGGGAATTGTTTTGGATTATTCAGTTGGGACTAGTAAAATCAGAATGGTCTTTAAAAATAAAAGACATAGAAATAAGAAACTCAGAGAGGTGGCAGCTAAAGAAAAAACTCAAAAGTCACTTTGAAGATGAAAGAGAACCACAGCTAAGGAATGAGAGTAGATTCTTGAAGCTAGAAAAAGAATAGAAACTTATTTTTTTTTTTCCAAGAATCTTCAAAAAAGGAAAAACCCTGCTGAAGTCTTGCTTATAATTCAGTGAGATCCATTTCATGCTTTAGTTCTCCAGAACTTCAGGATAATAAAGTTTTGTTGTTTTTAAGGCATTAAGTTGGTGGCAGTTTGTTCCAATAGCAGTAGGAAATTAAGCAGATGCAAATTTATGAGAATTGATGAGATTAATACATAAAAGAGAACAGTGAAACAAATGTACAATTTAATTGTATAGCTTACATCATCAATTGGGATTAGCAGTGTGCCCAGAGAAGCGAATAGTAATTGGGAATGAGAACTGTTTTAGGAGAGAAAATAATGAGATTCAATTAATTTATGTTCATTTTTAGACAGTGGAATGATATGAATGCAAAAAAATCTAGATGAAAAAACAGATTTGGAAATGGAAGTTGATAAGATGAAAAAGAATGAGAATGGAGGAGGAATCAAATGAATATTCTAGGCAAAAAATTACTGGTTGAGCTTTGAAGATTTTTAGATTTAGGGATAAACACTTCGAAAAATAAAGTAATGGAGCAATCAGAGAAGTGGAATGGAAATCAGTAAAATATTAGAACAAATAGTCAATGAGTTTGTGTTATGTATTTGGAGATCAGTAAACATCTGTTGAATGAGAGCAACATTTTAGAAACCAGATAAAGGGTAAGCCTCAGGTGCTGAAAAATGACCTTGCTAGTCCAGAGTGGTGAAGATGCTCCTATACATTGTAGGCCTGGGCATTGGCTAGCTTATTATGTATGTGCTCCAAAAGCCAGAAGTAAATTTTCATAAAAATTAAGAGTGCATGAACTTGACGTTTTCAGGTACTCTCAACTAAATTGAGGAATATTGCTCATTACATTATCAGACAATGGATGAAAGATTTTTAATTTTTTGTTATTTACCTAACACTTTCATCTGATTTTCCCTTAGACTTCCTCTCTCTTTTGCACTTAGTTCATGTACATCTTCTGTAAATTTCTTTAGTTACATGTGTTCATGTAAAATACACAATATTGTTTTTTATAATATATATGATATATATGAATTGCACAAGTTTCATATAAATATCACATTCATACATAGATATATGCTGCATTATATTCCTTACTTTTTTTACTCTACCCCCATAGAACTGGATATATATACTTTTATGAATATATTGGACTTATCCTTTTTAATACCCACCTAAACCATCTAAATGATTAACGTCATTGCTTCCAGTATTTCTACTACTGTCGAAACAGAAAAAGGACATTGATACAGATGTGAATTTATGGGAATTGATACGATTAATAAACATTTTAATACACAACTTTTTGTGTACTTAAGCAAAGGCTTCTTGAGAACATTTTGGATTGTAGGACATGTATGTATTCTTATTTCACTCTGAGTTTTTCTCCAAAATGAATGCCACTGATTTCATTCAACAGTAGTGTATGAGGAATTTTTCTCCTTTCATCTGCTACAACACCTGCAATTGTTGCAATTTATGTCAACATGGTGAACATGAAGGATGTTTCATCTCATGGTTACTTATTTGCATTAGGTTCATTATCTTTTTATTCATTAAAAATGCTTCTATAAATAGCCCATCATTTCCTTTCTATTTGTTTTTTATTTTCTTGAAAATATTTAAGAGTTGCCTATAGATTCTAGATCTTAGTTTTGAATGTTGCCAATACATTTTTACCACCTTTGTCAAAGGACAAACCCTCGCTTAATGAAATCTTTATTTTTGATATATTACTATACGTGGTTTCCCCTTCTTTAACGCTTTTCATTCTTATTTAGAAATCATTCTCTGTAAAGGGAGAAAATAATATACCTTCTTTTTCTGTTTTTTTTTTCTTTTGCTTTTCATAATATTTCTTTAACTCATGGAGTTTATTTTGTGAACAAGGATTGTAATTTCATTGTGTTTTCCATATAGTGAATCAATCGTTTTGATATTATTTAGAAGAGAATCCTTTTTTATCAATTGTATACTGTACTAGTCTTTATCTTTTCACACCTAATGCTCCTTTTTGGAAACCTCGGGTCAATGATTTAAATGTAAGCCTTTACTTTTGCTCATTCTACGAATTTTGCTTTATGTTCAATGTTTAATATCCCACATTTAAATGTGAATTAATTTTATTGTCTCTGCCCCACTTTGTACTTTTATGAGGTTTTCAAACTGAGAGCTTATATCTTTCTTTAGTTATGTAAAAATTATGACTGTTATATCTTCATTTATTTTCTCCCCTTCATTTTCCTATTAAATTTTTTTCTTTCTATCAGACAGAAATTGATACTTCTACCATTAGTCCCCGCATCTGTTAACTTATGTTTCTGCAGAGTTAGGGTTAGGGTGTGCATAAGTACATGAAAGCTTATGTCATTCCTTTAAATACATGTTTAGTATATTATAATATCATAAAAATAATGTATTGCTGGACAATTAGGTTGCAAAATTTCATCCCCATAACAAAAAAGTACATTCTACTATGTATATTTTGGCTCTCATCTCTGACAATTATTCCTTAGAATAGTTTCTTGGAAATAGAATTGCTGAATCACTGGAGATGTACAATTTATTATGATAGATTGTCAACCTGTTTTCCAGTGATTTCTTCAATTTTATAACTCCCACTAACGTGTAGAAAAGTACTATTATTTGTATGCTTGCCAAGGCTTGATATTTTCATTTTTTGATTCTTGCCAATCTTACAAAAAATAATTCATTTTAATTTACATTTTTCTTCTAGAGTGTTGAGCATCTGCATGTATATTTAGTAGACATTTGTGATTATTCTTTGTGAATCGTCTGGTTATGTTTTGTTCCTTATTTCTATTTTGTTGTTTTTTTAAATTTTGACTTCAGAAACTCTGTATATGTACTCTGTGTTCTGTATTCTTTGTAACACTTTGAAAATTTTTTGCAAAACTTTGCTGGGATTATAATTTTGTCATAAATTTTGTTTAAGGAAGTTTTTTTGTTTATTTGAAATAAAGTCTGTCTCCCTTGTCCTTTGGCTTTGTGTTTTTATTAGAAAATACTCCCACCAATATTAACTTGTACTTTCTTTTGCAACTGTTGTAATATTAATTTGCCTGGAATTAAACACACACAGGGAATCCAATTGTTCAAATAGTGTTGATTAGTTCACACTTTCATTTTGCTTTACAATAATTTATTCATCAAACTACATTTAACTATTTAAGTGGATCAGTTTAAAGATAGTTTATGGATGGTCTTTTTCATATATTTTAGTTTGTGGAGTTACTTTGTTATGGATTTAGATAGTATTTAAACACAGATTTATTTAATTTTTCATCTATTGCTCATGGTAACCACTCCCTTGTCTAGCTCTTCTCTTAGGTCTTAGTAAAATTTTGTAGTGTATTTTTGTTTCCCATTTTTTCTCATCAGTTTTTCATTATCAGTCTCAATTTGTTTGTATTTTAAAGTTTTCTAATTCTTCTTTAGAAATAGTTGATAATTAAAAAAATTCTCTGTTTACAGATTGATTAGCATGAAATTGTCCACAAAATATTCTTATAATTTATAATCTTGATATTGTTTTAAATTTTAGTTATTTATTCTAGATATGGTTTAAATTTTACTGCTGTTGCCCTAAAGAATAAACTTCTAATTCCTAGGTCCTTGATTCATTTTGAGTTGAGTTTTGCGCACAGTGAGAGATAGAGGTTTAGTTTCATTTTGCTACATATGGATTTCCAGTTTTCCCAGCACCATTTGTTGAAGAGGCTATCTTTCCTTCATTATTTGTTTTTTGCTCCTTTGTCTAGTATGAGGTAACTGTATTTATGTGGGTTTGTCTCTGTGTCTTCTATTCTGTACCATTGATCTACAGACTATTTTGGTGCCAATATCATGCTGGTTTTGTTACTATTGCTCTGTAGTACAGCTTAAGATCTGGTATTGTTTTCTTTTGTTTTGTTTTTGGTGGTGCTGGGGATTGAACCCAGGACCTTGTGCATGCTAGGCAAGCACTCTACCAACTGAGCTATATCCCCAGCCCCTTAGTTCTGGTATTGTGATACCCCTGCTTCACTCTTCCTGCTCAGGATTGCTTTAGCTATTTGAGGTCTCTTATTCTTCCAGATGAGTTTCACGATTGCTTTCTCTGTTTCTGTGAGGATTGTCATTGAGATTTTCATTGGAATTGCATTGAATCTTCACCATGTTGGCTTAGGACCAGACTTCTTTAACAAGACTCCTAAAGTGCAAGAAATAAAAGCAAGGATCAATAAATGGAATGGATTCAAATTAAAAAGGTTTTTCTTAGCCAAGGATGCAATCAATAATGTGAAAAAAGAGCCTACAGAGTGGGAGAAAATCTTTTCCACAAGCACTTCATATAAAGCACTAATCTCCAAAATTTATAAAGAACTTACAAAACTTTACATTAAAAACATGAATACCCAATCAATAAATGGGCTAAGGAACTGAACAAACACGTCACAGAAGAAATACTAGTAATCAACAGATACATGAAAAAATGTGCAACATCTCTAGAAACAAGAGAAATGCAAATCAAAACTACCCTGTGATTTAATCTCACCACAATTGAATGGCTATTATCAAGAATACAAGCAACAATATGTGTTGGCCGATGTGAGAGAAAAGGCAAACTCATACATTGCTGTTGAGGTTGCAAATTGGTGCAGCCACTCTGTAAAGCTATATAGAGATTCCTTAGAAAACTTGGAATGGACCAACCTTTTAACCCAGTTATCCCACTCCTTGGTTTATACCAAGAGGTCTTAAAATCAGCATACTATAGTGACACAGCCACATCAATTTTTATAGCAGCTCAATTCACAATAGCTAGATTGTGGAACCAACCTAGATGCCCTTCAACAGATGAGTGGATAAAGAAATGGTGTATATACACAATGGAATATTATTCAGCCATAAAGAAGAACAAGAAAATATATACTTTTGAACAGTAAAAACAATCATGAGTTTGATACTGTTAATTTCAATATAAATTTGACATTGAAGAATTTGCAGATAAATGGATGGAATTGGAGAATATCATGCTAAGTGAAATAAGCCAATTCCCCAAAACCAAAGGCCGAATGTTTTCCCTGATAAGTGGATGATGATATATAATGGGAGTTGGGGATTGGGGGTAAGAGAAGAATGCAGGAACCTTCGATTATGTTGAGGGAAATGAGAGGGGGCAGGGGGCAGGGGTATGAAAGAGGGTGGAATGAGACAGACATCATTACCCTATGTATGTGTATGATTACACAAATGGTGTGAATCTACATCATGTACAACCATGTAAACAAAAAGTTGTACCCCATTTGTGTACAATGAATCAAAATGCACTCTGTAAAAATAAAAAATAAGCTTCTGATATTTATAAATTTTATTAATCAAGGAGAAGAGGCAAAAATGATCCACATGAATTGAAGTTGGAAACCTCAATAAGAACTCATGTTTTGCTTAATATAGGTGCAGATGGTTACCTATAGAAATGTTTATAATATGTGCATATACTTGCTTTCTTGTGTGTATGTGTGTGTGTGTGTGTGTGTGTGTACTTATTTTTTCAGTTGAGGAAGCCTAAGAGCAATAACACTGAAGTAGTAATAAGCACACCCAGATCTTGATTCTGAAAACATTTCTCCAATAAAAGAAACAAGAACTTCTTGGAGAAATGGTTGATTTCAGGAGAAGTGCAGGAAATATTTAAGATGGGCTTAGAGTACTAGAAAGTAAGGAATATCAACAACAGCAACAAAACCAAACGCCAAACTCCTAGTAAACAGACAAAAAAATTAACAAAAGACTCCCACAGTGATGGAGGCAACTCCTAATACCCAAGTTGGAACAATGTGAGCAATGAAATAAATAAGGAAGTATTAAGTTATTATTGGAACTACAAAATAAGTCATGATTACATAGGGATTGAATAAACAAATAGGGAGAATAGATTAAATCTTCCAAGTGGAAGAATTCTAAGTAACTTATGTAGATACTTTGTATTCAAGAAGTTGAGGCATAATTTCTCAGTACTTGAGTGTGAGTTTTGCACAGTGAATTCCAAAGGGTACTTCATGAAAAGAGGGAGAATTGAATACTTTACAATGAAAAGGTCTGACAAATACCAGCAATGATCAAAGTTAACATCAACAGCTAGAAGGAATGTAGCTTATACGTGTCATTAAGACAATGAAATGAGAATAACATTTTGCCTCTGTGATCTTCCCTCAAACCTATCACTCCAGTCCCATCTTGAGAAAGAAATCAGAAAAAATTTCAATATGGGAACATTTCATAAAATACATGACCAGTACACCTCAAAATTGCCAAAATCATCAAAAATATAGAAGGCCTGAGAAAATGTTGTAGTCAAGAGCAACCTAAGTGAACATGACAATAAAATACAATGTGGCAACCTGGGTAGGCTCCTACAACAAAAAAGGACATTAGAATAAAAAAATGTAAGGATTAAAAATAAAACGTAGTAAAAAGTAATGGACAATATTAGTTTATTAATTCTGACAAATGTGCCATAATAATGCATAATATTATTAATAATGAAACTAGTTATGGTTGTATGGAAACTCCTAAATTTTTCTGTATATCTAAAACTATTGTGAACTAAAAGTTTATTTAAAAAAATCTGCAGCAGAAGTAAATTTTTTTCATGGATTTTCTTTTATCTAAAATTCTATTCTCTCTTTTTATATATATCCTTTATATATAATAGAAGAAATATATAATATATATCATCCATATATAATAGAAGATATGCCATTATTGATATGCAACTGGGTATATACCTGAGAGAAAAAGATCAATGGCAAAAAGAATTTCCTTGTGATATTACATTGGAAAGTTTTCCTGTGGGATAGCACATGGGACCTCATAAACCCTAATAGTTGATAGTGAGACCCTAAAGTTTACCTTTTTCTGGGAGGGTACAAAGGTGATTTTTATTCACACCAAAGATAATAAATCATTGCTTTATCATGTGATGAGACACAAAACACACAATATATACTGTCTCTAGACTCTCTTTAATCTCTATCTTTTGGATATAGTCATTTAGTTCAAGGTTGCTATTCAATTTAACTGAACCATGACCAGCTCATATTTCTCCATCTTTTCTTAAAGGGATTTTATAAAAGACCTTGCCTATACCCACAAACTGCCCGTCAGAGAATTTATGACAAAAATTGTCTGACCTGAATGCTTGGAGTATGAGATGAACATGACAGACATGTTTTTTCATCTTGATAAATGTTATAATCCAATAAGAAAAATAAGCATTAAACAAATAATCATCTAGATAAGCAATTAACTATAACCGTGATAAATACTATAAAGAAGGACTAAGAATATTCAGGTTGAGTATCCCCAACTAAAGTATCTGAAATTCAAAATGTTCCCAAATCTAATACTTTTGAATACTGACATGACACCAGAGCAGAAAATTCCACGCATGACCTCATGTCACAGGCCATAATCAAAATGAAGACACACTGAAAACATTATATAAAATTCCCTTCAGGGTATGTCTATAAGGTGTATATGAAACACAAATGAATTTTGTGTTTGAACTTGGGTCCCATCCCCAAGATTTCTTGTGTTCATGCAAATATTTCAAAATCTGAAAATATCAGAAACACTTTTAGACTCAAACATTTTGTATAAGGAACATTCAACCTGTATTAGGGGAATCTGCCCAGTATGTATGCTTGTGCATGAAGCGAAGTGTCAGGAAAGAATTCCACAATGGAATGTTAAATCTGAGACATGGATGGATTGAGTTGGGTAGCATAAGCCTATAGGGTTTAAGGTAGTGTAAATCAAGAGTGTGAGGGTATTGCAGGCAGAGGGGACAGCATGTGCACATGTCCTGTGTGGGAAAATCCACCAGAGGATATTATGTTAGAGAAAACTGAGTTGGCCACACAACAAAAATTTTCTGTTTTTCTTACACGCCAGATATTTGGATGAAGGGGAGACCTCTGTCATTGGAGCATAGAGATCAAATGAGAAAGAAAAGAATGCATGCTGGTATTATAACACGTCATTAGTAAACTATTTCCTAATGATAACTTCATTTCAAAAAACTCATAAACTACCCCATTATAACCTATTCTAAAGGTGCTCTCTGGGTATGAGTCTTCAAGATTTTTCACTTTGATCTCTTCCATTTTAAATATTAGAGATACTAGAGTCTCTTTAGGCTTCATTAGTTCATTTAATCACTAGGATATCTAAGACAAAAAATGCCCATTAGATATCTTTCAGTGAATTAATTTGCAAGATGTTACTGTTCCCCTTTAAATATCATGTTCTGGCTTTCAGCTCCTCTTCCTGGCTTAGTTTGCCCTTTAAATGTAGCCATTAACCTGCCAGAAGAATGTAAATGAAAAATATTTTTAAAAAATTTTCTTAGAATCCATTAATATTTCTTCAAGCTGCCTCCTCTTTGGTTGAGTTTTTGTCCCCCACATAAACAAATGTTTGGTTTAGTTTTTAATATTTGTATAAGCTTAAATACATTATGAGCATGACTTCTTGAAAACATTCTTAAATGCCACTATTTTGTAATTATTGGTAGTTTGTCTTTTTAATTTGAGTGTATTGGAAGAAATACCAGCCTTTTGCTTCTGCTCCCATATATTCTTCCTCCTCGCAGCTGATTCTATAATCACATAAACAGAATTACTTACTGTGAACTGTCTAAATATGCTTGAAGTCTTCCCTCTTTGTTTTTTATACCTCGAGTCTATTTTCACTTTGCTCTTAAACTAATAAAAAAAAACACCTCCTTCAAGACTTAAAGAATGCTACTGTGCCCTGGATTTTCCTTGGTTGTGATTTTACACTCTAAAGTAGCATCGTTTCTTTCCCTAAGGTTCTTGTCACTTCTACTTTTCCAACCAATTTTTTCTTCTTGGTCATTATTAAGTTAAGAGTAGCAATTTCCCAAGTTGTTTCCACTACCCTCTACAAGGTAAAATTGTCAGTGGAAACAATCTAGTTACTATTTCGACAATTCGCGTACTCCTAGGAGTTTAGTGGGCTGGGAGCACCTTTTTGTCATCATTTGGGTAGAAATATAATGAAAGTTAACTTAGCTGTAATAGCACCATGACTTGTGCTGTGTTCTATTAAAACAAGTTATAGGATAAAGAAAGCGGAGTTATTCTAACTAAAACCCATGAGATTCTATGTGACTGGAACTCTGTATTTTGTCCCAGCTTTAACTTACACTAATTCCTTGTTCACACGATGTACTTGGTCATGATCTGCTAACACAACAAGCTTTTTTTCTTCCTCGGTGTTTCTTCTTAGTGTTTAGGTTGCAGGTTGCCATTGACTTTTCTGTAACAACCCGATCTTTGATTTCTTCATACCACTTATTACAATCTGAAGTTACATGCTTATTTATTTATTTGCTTATTTTTGTGGTGCATGAAGAGAACCTAGGACAGTGTGCATGTTAATATATGTTTATTTATTATTTGTTTATTCTATTATACCAATGAGAAGGTTAAGTGCTAAGAGGTAGGAAACTCATGTCTTTTCATTATTGCATTTTGTGGATTAAGGTAGTAGTACCTCGTGCATTGTACGCTCTCAGTAAATAATTGTTCAGTAGGTGAATAAAAGATAACTAAAATAAGTTTGTTGCCAAAATGAATTAAAAAAAATGTGAGCAGCTGTTTGACATATGTAATTACTAAATTAGAGCAGCCAATCCATACTTCTTATGAATAACCTTTAGCAAAAGGTCACAGAAAAATGTTTCTACTAATGTCAGGCAAAGAAATGTAGTCCATTCAGAATGTCTTGAAAAAAATGACAAAATATCAACATGAAATTGCTCGAAGGCACAGAGAGTTAACAAGGTAGTGAAGAATTATGAAGCCAAGATTCAGGAATAGACAGGAACTCAGAGAATTGAGCCTGATGTTGTTGGTACAGTATTTCAACAAGATATATTTGTCAATTCTGGAAATGGGGTCTCTCAGGGTGAAAGCTGAGCAGAGCTTCATATAGACTTGGAGAACTATGGGGACAAATTAGTATCCAGAATTTACTAAGAAGGGATAGCACTTGCTAATCTGATCCTGGGCCAGATCTGCTCTCTTATCAAATTTCAAGTATCCAATTCACTATTATCAACCATACTTATGCTGTACATTAGATTTCCAGAACTCATTCACTTTATATAGCTGAAACTTCACACAGTCTGAGCAACATTTCCCCATTTCCCTTACTACACTTCCCCCACCGACAACCTCTATTCTACTCTGTTTCTGAGTCTGAGTTTGCCTATTTTAAATTCCACATGTAAATGTGATCATGCAGTTATCTACTCTCCTGTGTCTGGCTCATTTTACTCGGCATGTTCTCCAGGTTCATCATGTACTTGCAAGTGATAGGATTTCCTCTTTGTTAAAGGCTGAATACCATTCCACTGCATATGAATGCACCACATTTTCTTTACCCACTCATCCACCTGCAGACATTCAGGGTGTTTCCATGAATTACCTATTGGAAATAATGCTGCACTGAACATGAGAATGCAGGTATGAAGATACTGATTTTATTTTATTTGGATATATACCCAGAAGTGGGATTGATGAGTCATATGGTAATTTAATTTTTAGTTTTTTTTTTAAGGAAACTCCGTAGTGTTTTCCATAATAGCTCTACTACTGTTTATTTCTTTCATCAGGGTACTAGTGCTCCCTTATCTCCATGCCCTTGCTGTCTTATCTTTTTACAATAACCATCCTAAGAGGTGTGAGATGATATCTCATTGTGATTTGATTTTTCCTTTTCCTGCTGATTAGTGATATTGAGCACCCTTGGCCAGTTGGGTGTCTTCCTGGGAACAATGTCTATTCCTGTGACTCTGACAGGATGCAATGGGAAGATGCAACATCTGCCAAAACCAACTGGATCATCTCCACAGAGGCAGAGAAAACATGTATAATATTAAGTATGATCTTATGTTTTTAGAAAATCCTTTATGCTAACTAGGACTAAACTAAAACTTTCTGAAAAACATGTACTGATTGATCAATGCTGAAAACTTACCCCCTGAGAAGGAAAATAAACTGAGGAGGGCTCTTATTACCATTTCCATTGAAAGTTATAGAGGACATTTTTGCCAGTGCAATAAATAAAAAGGTAAATAAAATGTATCAAATTTGGGGAAGAAGCAATAAAACTACGATTCAAAAATTGATATATAAACTGTAGTAATTCTGTGTAGTAAATCTGAAAAGTAATGAAAATAAAGGAGTTACAGCTTCACTCATAAATATCACAAATATACTATATAGCAAAAGGAACTAGAAGTGAAAAGATTCATATTGAATGATTCTCTTTATGGAAAGTTAAAAAATAGTATCACCAAACAAACAAACAAACAAACAAACAGAAAAATACAGAGAGATACTTAGTGTTTCAGAGAACAAGAGGAGTTGTTTGGGGGATGTTAGCAATATCTCTTCCTTAACTTTAAACAGTTTTATAAACCTGCAGATTTTCTTAAGGAAAAGATAAAAGGTATTACTAATCCTTAATAATTTAAACAACAAAACTATTAACAAAATCTATCTATCTATATATATAGATATATATAGTTTTTGAACCGTGCATTATATTGACACTCCAAAGCAAGATATATTACTGGAAAAGCAAATGTGTACATAACCATTTAAGTTTTTTCTTCCTTATTTTTCTTAGAGAAGAAACTTGCACACAAATTCTTTTCTAAAGAGTTATCATCCTGATAACTTATCATCCTGATAAGTTTTGATAAAGCTGGTTTGTTTTCCAAAAAATGCCTTGCCTGATGTATATGGATCAAGGCTTGGTTATTCAAGGATAGGATTATATAAAAGGTGGATATATATCTCACTTCCATAAGAGTGGTTATTATCTAAAAGAGTAGAGATAATAAGTGCTGGGGAGGATGTGGAGAAAAGGGATTTATTATGATTTTTAAAAATTGCATTATTGTGGACCAACAAAGCAAAATGTCATGTTAAATCAATAAAGATCATGATTAGGCACTGGTAAGGACAGGGCTAGGTCTCAGCTCTTTCAACTTCTGGTCCAATACATTTCTTCAAAGCAGTTAAGTCATCTAATTTTGAGCAACTATCGCATACAGGTTTTTTTTTTAAAGAGTTATTTTCTTGCACACTATTGGTGCATATGTAAACTAGTAAAGCTATTGTGGAAAATAGTATGGAGGTTCTTCAAAAAAATTGAAAACAGAACTGCCATATGATCTAGCAATACCATTACTAGATATATATCCAAAGGAAATGACATAAGTATGTCAAAAAATATACACTTACATGTTGCTTGAGTACTGTTCACAATAACCAAGAAATAGAAATAATTGAAATGTCTATCAGTTGACATGTTTTTATGTGTAAGCTAAAAATAAATTTAACTTTAAAAATTTAAAAATTTAGGAGACCATGTCATTTTACCACCTATCAATATCCACACAAACTTTTGTATTATATCCTTATTTAAAACAGAATGTATTATTGAAGTATATAGCAGATCAGTCTCAACTGTGGGTACTCTGTGGGACTTTTAATCTCATAATTTTTGCATTTCTGAATTGTAGGAACTCAGGCAAGTATGAAGCACATTTAGAAATATAGACATTGGTGTTACGGTATATTAGCAATAATATTTATTGATAGCATACTCTATGTTCATATTTTATTTCCATTATTTCATTTATTATTTATAAAAATACCATGAGCTAATACAAATTTCATTCTCACTTTACAAATGGGGTAAGAATTAGAAAGGTCAAATGATTTTTATAAGTCTATACAAATAGAGTGAAAGAGATGGGATGGAAACAAGTATAAATGAATCAAGAATATATTTTAATTACTAGGTGAAATTTTCTCTCATTTTTATTCTGTTTTCATTAAAATTAGTATTAGTAAATGAAATGCCTTGGAGATTATAATATTCATCTTTGACTTAATTATAATATAAATTAGTAAATTTATCGTATGTCAAACAACTAAAAGACATTAGAACATGAAGAATTTTTTATCTTCCCTATGCTTTATGTTATTTTTATTTTTTAATTCTCTATACATTCTCTACAATGTATGTTACTATTATAAAGTCAACATTCATTTGGATTTAGCTAAATCCAATTTTACTTACTATTGCTTACCATTGCTCTTTATTCATTTCATTTTTTTTTTCCATCTGGGATTGATGTACATGTACCTAAGCAGCTTCCTTTATTATTTCTTTCGGTTA
>JAJEJO010000409.1:497466-532310 GCA_020662805.1 Glaucomys volans
CATCTAGGTTGGTTCCACAATCTAGCTATTGTGAATTGAGCAGCTATGAACATTGATGTGGCTGCATCACTGAGGCAATCTGATTTTAAGTCCTTTGGGTATAAGCCAAGGAGTGGGATAGCAGGGTCAAATGGTGGATCCATTCCAAGTTTTCTAAGGAATCTCCACACTGCTTTCCAGAGTGGCTGCACCAACTTGCACTCCCACCAGCAATGTATGAGTGTACCCTTTTCCCCACATCCTCGCCAACACCTGTTGTTGCCTGTGTTCTTAATAAAAGACATTCTAATTGGGGTAAGATGAAATCTTAAGGTGGTTTTGATTTGCATTTCTCTTATAACGAGTGATGTTGAACATTTTTTCATAAATCTGTTGATTGCTTGTAGATCTTCCTCTGTGAAGTGTCTGTTCATTTCCTTGGCCCATTTATTGACTGGGTTATTAGTGTTCTTGGTGTAAAGATTTTTGAGTACTTGGTAGATTCTGGAGATTAGTGCTCTATCTGAAGTGTGTGTGGCAAAGATTTTTTCCCACTCTGAAGGCTCTCTCTTCACATTGCCGATTGTTTCCTTTGCTGAGAAAAAGCTTTTTAGTTTGACTCTATCCCAATCATTGATTCGTGCTTTTATTTCTTGCGCTTTGGGAGTCATGTTAAGGAAATCTGGTCCTAGGCCAACATGATGAAGATTTGGACCTATTTTCTCTTCTATTAGGTGCAGAGTCTCTGGTCTGATTTCTAGGTCCTTGATCCACTTTGAGTTGAGTTTTGTTCAGGGCGAGAGATATGGGTTTAGTTTCATTTTGCTGCATATGGATTTCCAGTATTAATATTGTCAAAATGGCCATACTTCCAAAAATGCTATACAAATTCAATGCAATTCCAATTAAAATCCCAATGATGGACCTCATAGAAATAGAGCAAGCAATCATGAAATTCATTTGGAGGAATAAGAGACCCAGAATTGCTAAAGCAATCCTCAGCAAGAAGAGCGAAGCAGGGGGTTTCACATACCAGACCTTCAACTATACTACAGAGCAATAGTAACAAAAACAGCATGGTATTGGTACCAAAATAGACAGGTAGATCAATGGTACAGAATAGAGGACACAGAAACAAACCCACATAAATACAGGTATCTCATACTTGACAAAGGAGGCAAAAACATGCAATGGAGAAAAGACAGCCTCTTCAACAAATGGTGCTGGGAAAACTGAGGCTGGCTTTGAACTCGCGATCCTCCTGCCTCAGCCTCCCAAGTGCTGGGATTATAGGCACCACCACACCCGGCTATACCACGGTTTCTTTATCCATTCATCTCAAGGGCACCTAGGTTGGTTCCACAATCGAGCTATTGTGAATTGAGCAGCTATGAACATGGATGTGGCTGCATCGCTGTAGTAATCTGATTTTAAATCCTTTGGGTATAGGCTGAGGAATGGGATGGCTGGGTCAAATGGTGGTTCCTTTACAAGTTTTGTAACGAATCTCCACACCACTTTGCAGAGTGGCTGCAATAATTTGCAACTCCACCAGCAATGTATGAGTGTATCTTTTTCCCCACATCCTTGCCAACACCTGCTGTTGCTTGTATTCTTGATAATAGACATTCTAATTGGGGTGAGATAAAATCTTAGGGTGGTTTTGATGTGCATTTCTCTTATTACTAGGGATGTTGAACATTTTTTCATATATATGTTGATTGCTTGTAGATCTTCTTCTGTGAAGTGTCTGCTCATTTCTTTAGCCCATTTATGGATTGGGTTATTGGTATTCTTGATGTAAAATTTTTTTGGTTCTTTATAGATCCTGGAGATTAATGCTCTATCTGAAGTTTGTGTGGAAAAGATTTTCTCCCACTCTGTAGACTCTCTGTTCACATTGCTAATTGTTTCTTATGCAGTTCTTATATTAAGAAAATGCTAAATACACTCTGGACAGCTTTTTAAAAAATTCAAGAATAAGTGTTTGAAATATAAAGAAATAATTCTACTATCTTGAAAATGTGAACATCAAGAACATTTCTCAGGTATCTAAATAAGAAATGAAGTTCTAATTTTATTTTGTTTTAACCTAGAATTGCTACATTTTTCCTGGAAGTGAAATATTCAGCACTGTGGTGTCTGTTCTCTCTTTCAGGGAAGGGTTGCACAGGTGTAGTGGACATGTTTTGGTTCCATTAAGCAAAGTATATGTCTATGTCCACTTGCCCTTTACAGCCAGAGGCCCTTCATTCAGTTTTCATTGGAAGTATTTTTATTCCAATAAAGTAATTTTATCTCCACAAGAAGAGACTGAAGACTTTATTTCACTTGCCTCAGAAAAGGTCTTCTGGGTTCTCTTTTTTAATGGGTTCTGCAAGTTACCTGCCTTGCCTGTGCTTTTTAAGTCCAGTAATGGCACAAAGATATTTCTGTATTGCTTTTTTCACCGTGTAATAGATTCTAATATGATTCCCATGAGTTAGATTCTACGGAAACATTTTCCTTACTAAGAAAAAAATGCATGTGAAATTAACTTGCTTTTTCTAACTCTTGGTAGAAGTGATGAAACTTGATGTTTAATGATATTCCCTTGAGCTCTAGAATGCACATTTCTAAGATTGGGACAAGACTACAGTTAAATTTCTGGTTTCCTTTATTGCCTAGAGGAATAATTCATACAATATGAAACAAGCTTTGCTTTCTAATAATTTCTTTAGCATCTGCTATGACTATGCGACACATTTCACTCTTACAATTGCTGAACACAGAATGTTCTCCCTAAATCTAATGGAAATTCCTAAAGTTGCTTTCTCCTTTGGTATTCTGTTGTTCAGTGAAACATAAAAAGAATTGAAGAGATATTTAAAAATAATAATATGCTAGACATTTTCTCCATCCTCTCTGTCTGGTTTTTCTCATATATTTTTCACCTTAAAATGACATCTTATAATCACCACACCTAGAGGTGATTGAGAAGAAACAAGAGGTATTTTATTAGACTGTGAATAACTTTGTTTTTCAGAAGACCACAAAGAGACAAGGATGGAAAGTATATGCTAGGAAAAAAAAAAAAAGAGTTGTAAGTATTTATAGTTCCCCATACCTGCAAAAGAGAGTTCTCTTTTTTTCTTTTGACATCTCCTCTGCACATGCTCCATCTCATTAAGAAAAGTGACATCCCTCCCTGGATTCTGGTGACTGATGCAGAAGCTGGATTTGTCAGGGCAGTCACTGCATGACATGAAGTCTGAGCAGACTTGAATGACATAAAGGGCAATCCAAGAAAAGATCCATGGCACTAGCAATCCAAGCAGAGGAAACAGTAAAGAAAATGGTCTTAAGGCTGGAACTAGTTTAGAACATGAAGAGATAGAAATAAATTCACTGGAACTGGAGCTCAAGGTTAGGTTTGTAACATCATAGGAATCCTTATAGTTTTAAACATGAACTATTGTGTCTATCGTTTCTGAGGACACAGGTTTCCATATAAAATGTCCAACTGACCTGTAATGCCATACTAGAGGTGTTATGTGGAGACAACCCATAGAAAGACCCTGAGTCTACTTAGATGGCAGATTCTCAGCCATGCCTAGCTGATCCAGTGCACAGCCAGTTTAGCTAACACAAGTGAAGCTCCAGATATCATGGAACATAGATAAGCCACCTTTACCACCCTCTACCTAAGTACCTGATACACAGAACTGTTAGAAAGAATAACATGTAGCTCTTGTTTTAAGCCACAGAGCTTTGGAATAATTTGCTATGCAGCTACAATCAGAAAGGATTTGGATCTGGAAGTGTGGTGCTACTGAAATAAAAACTGAAGGCATTTGCTATTGCCTTTGGGATCCGGTAGTTGTCGAAGCTGAGAGGCCCTTTCTGAGACTGTTAGTAGAAGCTTGATGTTTCCTGAAGAAACATCAAGAACACTTGAGGAAGTGAGAAAAATGCACTGGAGATTGATAAAAAATGGGACTCTTGTTATGTAGTGGCAGAAAGTTTGACAATATTACTGGCTACAATAATGTGGGAAATAGAAGGGTAAACTAATAAACTCATGGATCTGGCAGGGGATATTTTCCGGCAGAATGTAGAAAGTGACAACTGGCTTCTTTTTTGCTACTTGTGATAAAATATGAGATGAAAAGGCACACCAAAGAAAAAACAGCTAAGTTTTTCACAGAATTTTGAGAAATTGTATGAGCCAGAACTTGGCTGAATTTGACAATAAAATTATTTCTTTTCTCAATCTCTCCCAAAAAATGAATATCAAAGTAAGAAATCAAATCTGATTGGGCTGTAAGATCCCTTGCTTAAATTTTAGAAAGACAGTATCTAATAGGCACTTTCTTTTTTTAACTTTTATTTTTTTCCTCATCTTTTTTTAGGGCCAAAGACTGAACTCAGGGCCTTGTGCATGCTCAGCAAGTGCTCTCCCAGTGAGCTAAATCCCCAACCCCCCTAATAGACATTTTCATTAGAAAAAAGAAATCCAAAGAATTTAAAGACATGTCTCATAGTCCCTCCCTGATAAACAATAAGATTCCTAAGGCTATTAAAGACTTTGTAACCCTTGTCACAAGGGTCCCAAGGTTTAGATGGGCTTTTAGAAAACACATTATGAATATATTTTGTTTGATAGAGTAGCGTATAATTTGATACACAAAAAATTAAGGAAATTACATCAGCTTGGACTGAAAGGGGCAGAGAAAGTACAAAATAAAAAGAGATTTTTGGATTCCAACTTATTTTAGATAGAAAGCAGGCCAAAATTTCTCATATGCAGGAAGATGTTTTTCTCCTTCTTAACACTTATTGCTAATATTAGAACAGAGCATTAATTAAGAAATAATGTCAAATTAATTAAAAAATTAGGAGGATATTGATATGTAAATATATAAATATCTATTTAAAATTTTTAATTTTGTAAATTTACTGTATGTTTTTGGCTGTGTAATTTTGCAAAGAAATACTACACTTAGAATTCTGAAGAAAATGAAGCAGAAACTAAAATCAGAGGAATTATATATTGTGAATGAACAAGATTGAAACATTAAAAATTCAGTAGGGTAAGAATCCAATATGTTAAATTCTCAGTTATAGAAACTTAAACTCATAAAAAACAATTTCTTCCACGTTGCCTGCAACATTTAATAAAATTCAACACAAATGTTATTGGAAAAAGCTACTTCTGCAGGCCAAACATATGGGTTAGAGTCTTATTTCCTTCAATTACTAGGGTTTTGACTTAGGGTAAGTTAAGTAAACTTTTTATACCTACATGTCCTCATTTGTAAAATCATATTCCATATACCATTAAATGGAAGAGTCTATGTAAACCATTTAGCATAAGACCTGGAACATGATAGGTGTGCAAAAATGATAATTATTATCACTAATTGCAATATAAATACAAATGCAGTTATTTCATTACAATCATCATTATCTTCATTTTGATCCTCTTTGAATGTTGTAAACCAGGCACTAAACTGGGCTTGGATATATGATCGTGGCCAAGATACCCTTAATTCCAGCACTTAACAGTCTAGCATGGGTTATGAGCAAGTGGGTAATTGCATTTCCAACTGTCCTGATAGAGGAAATAAAAGGTGCTCTGTGCATATGTACAATGCTGAGTATGCAGAGGGCAGTCTATTCTAGAGCACTGTGGGGAAGCCCTGTAGTAGGCAACAATGTTTAAGCTCAGATTAGATTGTTGAGTAGGAACAGAACCCACTCCCCCAAGTCTTTTATAAGAGCCTGCTCCACTCCATGATGGCTCTACCTCCATCATGACTTAATCAACTCCCAAATGCCCCACCTCTTAATACTGTCATACTGGCAATTAAATTTCAGAGTAGGAATTTAGGGGGACGCATTCAGATAATAGAACCAATGAAAGATGCTCTTAAATCAATTTAACTGAATGTACAGATTTCATTATGGCAATAAAATGGTTCAGGACATTCAGGGAATACTGGACTTTTTAAGGTTATGTGTATAAATATGGCACGAAATTGATGTGTTTTGTTTTGACAGAGATTTGGAAGGTATTTTATATCTCTTGGAAACACTTCCTGTTTATGTCTCTGTGTGGCTTAATGTTTTTTTTTTTTTTTTCTTTTTCTTTTGGAGGGGTTGTTTTGTTGTGTTAATGCATATTGGAGTTTTATGTTATTTTTCATTTGTTTCCCAAATTTCATGAGAGTTCATGCTATTTCATAGTCCAATTAAAAATGATTAAAAATAAAATTGAAAGACAAATTTTCATGGTGTGGTTAAAGGAGAAGAATTTCAATAACATCTGCCTCAGTCTGGTTTCTCTTTAGAGCTGCTTACTTGCCCTGATGTTATTTTTACTTCCCTCAATTCCACTTGAAAGTTGCATAGAGTAACTTTTCAGAAGACTGCTCTTCCACCTGTCTAGCTGTCTTTCTAAATATTGAAACTACACTGGTGTGCATAGACAGTTTTAGTCTTATTGTAGTCTCTTCCAGCCTCCTCATTCCTTGAGCTCTTACTCTTATTTCCTAAGGAAACCAACCTGATTATTTCCAGCCTTTTTAAGAACAATATTTGTGACTCATGGTTTCTATTCTTCTCTTCTTGTACTAAACAAATTCGAAGTTTTTTTTTTTAACTTGCTTTACATGTCTATTTTGATTGCTGCTGTTTATTAGACAGAGGGAAAAGATAGAATTCTGAGTTTTTTTGATAATGGGTTTTCAGTTCACTAAACAATTGTGATACATCAAGTTGGGTATGTTTTGTCATATCTATTATTTTCTAGTTCCTATTCAAATCATGTTCTACTTATATTCAAGTCATGGCTCTACTATTTATTCTCTGACCAGAACATAGACATTGGAATAAACACCTGTGGGCTTGAATGGTACCAGCTGTCTTTTATTAATTGTGACAACTTGGGCAAGTTATTTTAAAATTTCACTCTCAGTATCCTTACAAGTACAATGTTGGTAAAAATGATAGGTTGAGAATTAAGGGAGTTAAATCCAAAATCTTTACATTTTATTTTGTACTGAAATGCTTAGGTAAGTTTTGACAGCTGTAAGTTCTAATACTTTTCCCTTCATTACTCTGACAACCATTTGCCAAATAGAAAAAAAAAACATGGCTATTTTAACACTTCTTTGGTAGACTTACTGTAATGAATAATAAAACCATATATGCCTATATACACATTTATCTATATATACTTGCAGATAAATAGATGAGTAGATAATAACCAGCATCATAATTTGTCCTTAATAGAAGTTAGTTCTCTTCCTGGCCCACTCCTCCCTAATATAGTCAGGGAATAGTGAGCTCATGCCATATTTTCATAAACATTTGCTTCAATTCAACTTCCTATAGATAATGTTTCATGAAACGCAGCATGCTTTTTGAAAACACTGATTTACAACCTTTTTCACAAAATGAACGAATCAGAATCTCATGGTAGAGGCTTTTGCAGTTTAAAAAGCTACTCAGGGGAGTCTGCTGGACTTTAAAGCCCAGAACTATGGATGGGAGGTTATGAAGAAAAAGTGAAGAGAGAGGAGCTGTAATAATGTATGATGTAGAAGAGTAAGTCATACACATATGTAATAATCAACAGTGGAAAACAGGAAAGTACTAAAAATATAGATCACCAAATTTTAGCCAGGTGTTTTCTCTAGCATTCATGACCTATTCAGGAACAAGGACAATAAGAAAGTAGAGTGTACTTCATTGATAACATGCCAATAATTTAACCTTAATGGTAGGGCAGCCACTCTAAGAAAAATTACTGGTTATTTTCCTCTTTGTAAGTTATAGTGACTTTACACACTTTTGTGTTAATAATGGGTTGCTCTACTTACTGAAGTTTATCTGTCACCTTTTATCTGCCTGTCATCTATTTTTCATCTATTTAAATGAATGGCGGGTAGAAAAGAATATGATCCAAAATTTTCATCAAAAGAAGGTGATTTTCAGCTCCTATTTTTTAATACTTATCAGTTAATATCACCCTATATTGAGGATTTTTTCCTCTTCCTTCAATCTAAAATGCCTTTTCTCAGTACACATACACATTAATTTTCCAAGTATACAGTAAACTCATATTGGCTAACTATCTACATTATGTTGATGTTGGATCCTTATTTAGAGCCTCTGGCTCTTGACAACCAATGCAACATGTATTTTTTACAAATCAAATTGCCAAGCTGTAGAATTTGTAGTGCATGGATTCATCCTATGTAAGTCTATCTTATCATAATCATCACAAGTAATTAGATTGGGTAAGAAAAAATTGTATTCCATAAGTGCAAATGTTTGAATGTGTCATCTTAAATTACTGTGTGGAAATTTTGTTCCCCAGTGTGGTTGCCTTGGGAGGTGAAGCCTTTTGGGAGATGTTCACGTTGTGAGAGTGTGTGATAATATGGATTTAAAGGAGTAGATTCTTTTTTTTCTGCTCTTCAGTCATTTGAGGAGGCAGTAAGTGGGCCCAACTCATATGCTGGCACCTTCATTTTGAAATTCTCCATCCAGAACTGTGAGAGAATAAATTTCTACATTTCATAAATTACTCAGTCTCAGACATTCTGTTAAATTAGTTTAAAAGAGACGAAAATAACAAACTAGGTCACTAAAACATGGTTAAACCATGTTTTTAAGTGAAAATTACTTGAGAAGAATGCAGATTTATTGCAAGGATTCTTAAGTTCAGTTACATTTCACTTAACTGAATAGCCACTAATTAATTGATCTAGTTTTAAGCTCTGGCATGGGGTGTATGTATAGGATTGAAAATTACGGTCATTTTTTATCATAGTGAGGAGGAATTTTGTTTATGAAGATACTGCTTTATAAGGGTAAACAATATTTTTAAATTCTTATATGAGACTTCAAGTGAGTTAATTCATTCAAATATTATACTTTTTAGGAGGCTAGCATTCAGAATCACAGGGCAGCTTCAGAAGATTGGTCCTTGCTTCTGACCATGATACAGTGTTTGACTCTGAAAATGAGGAAAGCTACATTCCACCTCTTCTCTGCAAGGGGTAGTGTCCATACAGTCTTTTGAATCTTGGCTCCATGCAGGTCACAAAGGAAGCAACAACTGTTTTTTTTCTCCTTAGTTTTCCAACACCATTTTTCAAAGCTTTGTGTTCTTTCATTTTTTTTTTTTCTAAATTTTGCAGCAGCATCAGTGGAGTTAGTTGACTGGAGGGGGTTTCTGTTCTCTCCTGTCTTATATAATGAAGACTGGATATTTGTTGTAGGATCTTCCTCTCTTGTATTGATCAGAAAAAAATAAAAATAAAAGAGTCAGTATTTCATTCAGCACTTTGTGTATCAATTCTCCCTTGACATGTACATCTCCTCCTTTTATCTTCCCACATTCTTATTTTCAAACTTAGCTATCGTGTTCTCTAATTTCACATCTGATCCTTTATGAATCACAAGGAAAGCCTGAGTTCTTCTAAAAGATGATCCTCCCATCAATGTGATCATTTCTAGATAGTTTAATTAAACTTAGACTCAAATGAATTCATTAGGTTTTTGTTTTTTTATTTCTCTCCTCATGAGTTCGTGACATAATTTTCTCCCTTCCTTTTGATTTCTCTGTAGATCCCTTATAATGCAACTTAATATTATAAAACTATAGGCTTTCTTTAGTGTTTTCTGTAATCCATAGGAATTATCTTTGAAATTTAATGTGAACATTCTCTCCATTTAAATTAAAAAGAGTAATTTATGTAAAAGTATTTTGCATACAGTATGATATCAGTAAATATTAAATATTATTTTAAATACTCTGCTACTACTATTACTATTGTTAATTTATTTCATTTTTTTTAACTGGGGATTGAACCAAAGGGCACTTTACCATTGATGTACATCCCTGATGCTTTTGAAATTTTTTTTTTGAGCCAGTGTTCAGAAGAAACGACCCTAACAATACTTAAATTGCTGAGACTGGACTCAAACTTATGATCCTTTTGCCTCAGTCTCTGTGTAACTGGGATTACAGATTTCCACCAGATTTATTTTAAAGCAAATCATTTGCCCCCTTTTTTGTCTACTGAATTCATAACAGTAAGAAATATAAGAAATTATCCAGATAATAGGAGAATGCATGTTAGAATTTGGACATAATTCTTCTTTGTAAATTTTCTAGCAATTGAAAATTACTATCACTGTTACTTTAGAAATTCCTCAGTGATTGATAATTGTGCAAATTTGTCATTCCATCAGTGTTCCAGTTTATGCTTTTATATTAATAATTAAAACTCTGAGTCCATACTTACATTGACATTGTTATTTACATTATCATGACACATTTATTGTCATATTGCCAGGGATTTTCTTATAACTGTGTACATACCATAATTTCTCACATTTCTTTCCTAAGCATCAATGACCTTCCATTGATGCCTTAGTTTTTAAATTTGTTTAATCATTTAACATATCATAACAAATAAATGCTTTATTTGGTGAATTGCTAATATTTCACACCTACTTTGTAGTCCTCTGTATTCCTAAAACTTTCTTATTAATAACTCCTGCTCTTTCCAAACAGTGGTATCAATATCAATGCTTGCTTTTCAAAGACATCTTTTTTTATTTACATCCTGCTGATTTTTCTACTTAATAGACATAATCCTAACATACTTTGCCTGTGGAATTGGCTAATAAGCCCCCCTCTCATTTTCTCTCTCTCTTCCTTCTTTCTATATAGATACACATACACGTACACTCTGAATTTAATGGTGAGGCCTATTATGGGTTGAATTATGTGCCCTCAACTCCGAAAAAGAGATACGTTGGAGGTGGAGTCCTCACCTCCAACGTATCTCAGAAAGAGACCTTAATTCAGAGAGAGTAGAGAGATGACCAAGTTAAAGTGAGGCCACTAGTGTGGACTTTAGTCTATTATGACCACTGTCCTTATGAAAAGGGGAAAGTTGGACACAGAAAACATGCACAGAGAAGATGGCCATCTATAAGCCAATGAAAGAGGCCTAGAACAGATCTTCTCTTACAGTGTTCAGAAGAAACTGATCCTAACAATACCTTAATTTTGGACCTCTAGCCTCCAGAACTAAGAGATAATGGGTGGCTTAAATCATTTATGAGTGACATAAACCAGTTTATGTGCTTATTTATGTCAGCATTAGCAAATTAAACAAGTCACATTAATAACGTAGAAAGGGAGAAATTGGGTTGTTAGAGAATTTCTCTGGTATTTGGGCAACTACAGCTTAGGTCTTTAGCTCATGATAAAGAAACCTAAAGTTTCACTCTCTAGAACATCGCGTTCCTAGAATAAACTTTTAAAAGTTGTTCTGCTTTATATAACCATGATGTGGTGACTGGAGACCTTTGTTACATTTGACTGAAAAAAGCAAGCCAAAGCCAGGTACAAGGCACAAGAAAAAAGGTTCATTGTCACCTGTAAGTAGACCTCTCTCTCCAGTCAGCTGTCATTATGAAAAAAATGCAATTGGTTTTAGATTCTCTTTCTCACTTGTTGGGAGGGGTGGGGCACTGGGGAGAGAAAGGGTGTGGACAGTGGTGTGTAAATAAGGCAGTTAGAAGCTCCAGAGAGGTAGAGGACAGTTTCACGGAAGAAAAACATGAACCTGGTTGGTACAACAGAGCTTCCCCAGACCCACCCACCCACCCTTTCTGGATCCATGTGTGTAGGGTGGCGGCTGGAGGCTGACGGCGCGTGGTGCTGAAGGGACAGCTCCAGCAGCTGCTGCTTTCGGAGGAGAAACAAAAACCTGCAGATCAAAATCCAAGCTGGGCGCCTTCACCTTCGTGTGGGTGCTCTCCTGACCTCCAGCCAGCCTCCACTCCAGTCGCCGCCAGCCAATCTGTCCGTTCGCGGCGGGGTTGGGCAGCGCCCGCTGGACCCGCCCCGAGCTCCATGGTTTGCCCAGCCCTGCGCGATGGTGACTCTGGGCGCGGAGGTTGGCGATGGGCGAACCCACAGATCACAGAATGAAGGCGGGGAGCGCGGCCGGCGGGCGGCGAGGGCTGTCTCCCCGACCTCAGCGCCCAGAGAAGCGGCCCAACCACCTGAACCCGGAAAACGCCAACAAGTAGTTTCTCGTCGGAGAAGGGAGGTTCAGCTGGCCGCCAAGACTCGGTCCGGCTGCCGGGAGAACCTCGTCCCTTCGGAAACCAAAGCAGAACCACTTTTCTCTCGGTCTTGTTAAGGTATCTGGGGACGAGGAGGGGATAATGGGGTGATTTCCTGGGAAGGGCATGCTGACCCCGCAGGCGGGCATCCCCCTACCCCCGGTCTTTCGGCAATAGATGAGGCGCTGGGGAGAGGCTGGGAGGCTGGAAACCCGGGCACTGTCAGCCAGACTTCCAGCTCACTGACCCAGGGGGTGTGCCTCCAGGGGCTTTTCCCTGGGCCTCGCCCCTCCTAGAACGCTAATCCCCTACTCTCCACCCCCAAGGCATTTGTTTTTCTTGGAAGGGGGATGGGTGGGAGGCATTGCTCACTTCAATTCTCAAAGATGGATCCTAGTTAGTCGTTTCCTTTCCCAAGTAATAATAACATTAACAACAACAATAACAATAATGTGAAAAGGAAATTGGCTGAGGAAATTAGTCAGAAGTCTCCTTGGCAAAAGACAACAGCAGGGAATATATATATATTTTCCTCTGACTTCTGCGTTCAGTTTTTTGCCTGGTCTGTGAGGGAGAGCAGGAGTGAACCAAGAACAGGTCGCTCAAAGGGCACTCCCTGAGTGCTAGGGAGCATCGAGCGGTCCAGGGTTGACCAAGGGTACGCAGGAAATAGGGACTCTCCGCAGGGTCCCCTGGGCCCTCGCCCCACACTGTCAAGAAGCTTCAGCGGAGAGAACTCTTTGCCTAAAGGTTACATCCAGGCTAGTGGAGGAGGAGAGAGGGGATCTAGGAGAGTGGAAGGGAGGGACCATCCAGGGGATGGGGAAAGGATGGGGGTAACGGAAGGAGAGAAAGAGGGTTTAGGAAAGTGCGTGTGAGAGAGAGGGTCTGGAGAGGGAGGAGGGGTTTAGGGACTCTGTAGGTTAGAATTGACTGGGGATAGAGAGGAGGGAGGGTGAAGGATGAAAAGATGAAGGAGAGAGCTGAGTCCAGGGAATAAGGTGTGAGGCAGGAAGAAAGGTTTCAGGGAAGGTCAAGAAACACTTTTACTGCTATCTTCCTTCTCTGGAAATCTGGGAAAGGTGTAATGCAAGAGGAGGGGACAGGGCTGGACTCCGCTTTCCTGGGAAGGTCCTTCGCCCCTTGCCTATCTGCTAACTCTGCATCTTGGGACTCTTGGGTTGGTGTGGGGGTGGGGGTCATGGTGTGTCTCTGACAGCGAGATCTTTAACTTGGCGCTGTGTTCGCCTCCCCCAGTCATGTCTGAGCCACAGAGATGGGCAAGATCGAGAACAACGAGAGGGTGATCCTCAATGTCGGGGGCACCCGGCATGAAACCTACCGCAGCACTCTCAAGACCCTGCCAGGAACGCGCCTGGCTCTTCTCGCCTCCTCGGAGCCCCAGGGCGACTGCCTGACCGCGGCGGGTGACAAGCTGCAGCCGTTGCCCCCTCCACTCTCTCCGCCGCCGCGACCGCCTCCGTTGTCCCCGGGCCCCGGCGGCTGCTTCGAGGGCGGCGCGGGCAACTGCAGTTCCCACGGCGGCAGCGGCGGCGGCAACGACCACCCTGCAGGAGGCCGCGAGTTCTTCTTTGACCGGCATCCTGGAGTCTTTGCCTATGTGCTCAATTACTACCGCACCGGCAAGCTGCACTGCCCCGCCGACGTGTGCGGGCCACTCTTCGAGGAGGAGCTGGCCTTCTGGGGCATCGACGAGACCGACGTGGAGCCCTGCTGCTGGATGACCTACCGGCAGCACCGCGACGCAGAAGAGGCGCTGGACATCTTCGAGACCCCCGATCTCATTGGTGGTGACCCTGGCGACGACGAGGACCTGGCGGCCAAGAGGCTGGGAATCGAGGACGCGGCGGGGCTTGGGGGACCCGACGGCAAGTCTGGCCGCTGGAGGAGGCTGCAGCCCCGCATGTGGGCCCTCTTTGAGGACCCCTACTCATCCAGAGCTGCCAGGGTAAGGCCAGAACTGACCCTTCCCTGCTGCTATAATCCTCCCAATTCCCTAACTTCTGTTCTTTTCCAAGGCCTCTGGGAGGAGGGGTAGAGAGAGCAGGGGCTCCCTAGAGATGAGTTTCTAGGTTCATCTGGGGCAGGATAAGCCCGGGGACCCAGTCCCACCCTCCCATCCTCCGATTCTCCCCACCATTCCACTCCTCTCCTCCTAACTCAAACTGAGGTTTGCTTTAGTAAATGGGACCTAAAGGGCACATACTGACTTCTCTGTACAATTCTGGAACCTTGTCCTCAAACCAGTATCACCTTCACCTGAGTGTTTTCCCTTACTTTTCCCTTTAGCTTGGATGTCTCTGATTTCCTGGTCATCCTGATGTGACATTTTTCAGTGACCCTGACTCTTTCATATCTGACTCACCCAGGGCAGTGGCTCCAATTAGGGATCTAATCTGAGGACAGAGGAAGGGGAAATGGAATATATGTACATGACCAGTGTGGAGGGAGGGAATACTAGGAGATTCATTTTGTGAAGACTATACTGTCTGACCTGTCTCCTGGAAGGGAGAAGAATTTGGTATTGGGTTTACTTACCTCGGTGAGTTGACATCTCAGAAAGCCCACCTGCTCACTGAAGTTTTGAGCCTGCTGCCTTTCCTCTTGGGTGATATCTATGTTCCTTACAGGTTGAACCTGAACACTCACTTTGATAATCCTAATTTTCTAAGTCTGAGTAATTTAAATTGTAGAAAACTTTATTTCACTTTTTTTTTAATATTGTGATGCTAGCCTCAATTCTTCTTCTCTTTGTCCTCCTCCCTCTTCTTCTTCCTCCTCCTCCTCCCTCTTCTTCTTCCTCCTCCTCCTCCTCCTCTTCCTCCTCCTCCTCTTCCTCCTCCTCCTTCTTCTTTTTGGTTTCTAGGTTACATGACAGCTTAAATTTAGTCCTTGACACTCCCAATTAATTATTCAAAATCCCATGAAGGGATTATAAAAGTAACCAATAAAGATTTCTGCAATTTAAAGGAAATAAAAGAAATATAAATAACCAAAAATTACACAGTATGTGAATGGTTTTTAATTATATATGAGAACAGAGTACTGTATTTAGTTAAATCTTTACAATTGCTTGTATCTAGTTTCCTTATATCACCCAGAAAAGACACCCCTTTGGGCAGAATGGGAATTTACCCAGCTTTACTTTGGCTCTATCCTCATTATTGTCCTTCTTTGCATGTCAGAAATTCTTGCATATTAGATATTATGAAGCTGTCTGTCCACTAACACATCAGAAAAATGTGCTTTTGATACCACCTGTAAGTTTTCAGATGTGTTTTGTTTTCAGTGAGAAGTAGAATATAAAAGAGAATTTAAAACATTGCTACTTTCTTGGATCTGGTAATTGAATACATACACAGATTCTAGAATGTCCACATTCTTATATTTGAACTTAGACTACTTCAACTTTGAAATCTTTCTTTGAAGACCATTCTATAAATTCAACAACAAAAATTTGCATTCAGAAAAAAGTGTACATTTATTTAAATTAAATCACAGACTCATGACCATTATATCAGTATTGTTTGGTTTACAGATGAGTACCACGGTTGCTCTTTCCACATAGCTGTTAAAAAGATAATCTGAATTTGTTTTCAGGATCATCATGTGGTTTTTTTTTTTCCCCCTTCTTCTCCAGATTGTGTGCTATAAAAAAGATGGGATTTTTTATTATCTTTCCTCATAACATAACATGATATGCTCATGTTTTATTGTAATCAAGTTATATATCAAAAACTTTAAGGTGTTAAACTTTATCATTGCTGTGGAATTTGATTCTATTGATTATGATCAAAAGCATAGATCATTGACTTGAAAATGATCTCTTGCATATGGCAACCTGTTGTGAATTGAAGATTGCCACCAGTCTCTCTACCCTTCTCTAAGACCAGGTGCCCTTTTCAGAACCCCAGGAGGATGGCTGTCATGGACCTAGGGACCCCAGCCCACACTCAAGGCCAGCACTGCTCATCCAAGGCTGCTGCCCTGTATTGCTGCTCAGCCTCATAAAAACAGTTTGTCATTTTAAAATCTTACTTAGATTTTATTGTAATTATACTGAGGATTTGGCCTGCATCTATTTTAGATGAGGAAAGAACATAGATAGATTAGAGATTAACACAAGATGGCAGATCAAAAAGAAGCACAGACCTGAGAAATGTTTTAAAAGTCACCTAGTCATCCTTAAAATAAGTTGTGTTTATTTTGTAGATGAGGAAAATGAGGGCTGAGATGCTAAGTGATGGCCAACATCAGACATCAAATTAATAGCAGAATCGAAATTATTCAAGAGGTCTCATGATGCTCTTCCCAGGTCTTTTCCACCAAAACCATTGATTATAACTGACTGAATTGTGAAATTTCTGCAGGTAGTGTTCCTCTTTTGATTTACTGGCAAATAACATATTCACTAGAATCTGAACTTTGAGACACAATTTATAATTTTTAAAAATATGCGTATTCTAGGAGTTTGGAGAAATTTTTACCTTGTGCCACCCTACAATAGAATCAAAATATGGGGTTTGATTAAACTTCTTAAAATGAACCCTCTTTGAAATTTCCATTTTTATTGACCAGTCTGTTTAATGTTTTGCTTTCTTTTGTGGGTTTTGTCTTCAGGAAATCCTTTTTCAAATTACCAGGGAGTTATCCAAATCGTAAGACATCATTCTATTTAAGTATGTATTAATATATTTTATATGATCACTTGCAGTTCAGATAATGGTCTGGCTCAATGTTATCTGACTACTTTGATAAATAGGATTACTTTGGGAGGTCATAGAATGAATTATATTTTGCATGGACATGATTCTAGAAAACCTAAATTAATTTTCAAGTGGTTTTCTCAACTGTGGGCTTACTACCCCAAGTTTCATTCTTAATAAAAGTTATGTGTTTACACTTTTATAAACTTTTTTACTTTTTTTTTACATTAGCTTATCTTATTGAAATACTTGGATGAACAATTTTAACTATCTGAATTACTTTTTTAATTGTTGTATGTTTCTTTATTTTCTTTATCCTTTCCCAATATTGAGAAGATTGGTTTAGTTACAAAATAGGTGTATTTTATTTCTAACTTTCATGACTTAAATTGTCAAGTTAAAACACTAGTGATAGGAGCTGGTTATTTAATTTAGCTCTACAACACTGTCTTTTTGCCTTTTAGTGGTTGGCAAATCTCCTACTTCTATGGCTTTTAATTTATAGTGTAAACACATATTTGAGAGGACTAAATTGTTCTAGTTAATTTGGTTAAAAAAGTTTATATTTTATACTTACAAATTCTTATCCTTAAGAATAGTATTCAAAAATAGAATTTTCAGAAATATTCAAATATAAGTTGTCATGGAAACCTGTTGTGGAGAAAATGAGATCAGGAAAGAAAGGAGAGATTATTCTGTTGATCTAAGTGATGATTTTTACAAGTAGTAAAAAGCAGGAATGCATAGATGAATCTGTAAAGATGTATGCACTATATGTTTGAAATTTAATGTTTAAGTTTTAGAGAAGGTGGAGTTTCTATGTGCTTTTTTTCTGAATACTCACTCTCTTAAATATGACTACAGACTAGGCAGAAATTCCTTGATAGAACTTCTGGATGTTTTAGAAGTTTAAAAACAATATGATTATGAAACACTGCAATCAGAAACTGTTTCAAAGATTTTGTCCCCTGGGTTAAAGAACTGAGTGCAGGTACAAGTTCCTCTTTTCATTTATTTTTTCTAGAAGGAGGTGACGGAGTTCTGTTCTAGTTTAAAGTGTGGCTGTGTTTGGGTGATTTAGGCATATCATTGATTGCCAGATAGAGTTTTCAGTTTCTACTTTCAAAGATCATTTTAAAATAGGAAAAACAAAAGGAAAACTTTCATGGATCTTAAAACTTTTAAGATCTGTGTGGATATAATTTATTACACATTATGTTCCCCTGACCTTTATCCAATGTACATTATTGTGCACTGCACAATCATCCTAATCATATGTGGATTGCATTGATAAATCCATCATTTTTTAAAATCTTGAAATAGTCATTTTATTAACATCTTAGATTGTTTCAACGTTGCTGTTTTACAAAAATATATTCCCTGAAAGCTATTGAAATTTAAATTTCAATATCTAGAATTGGATTCCAAGGTTCAAATCTTAAATTTACTTTTATGGGTCACATTTTAACTCTTCCCCAAACCACAAACAAAGGAGGGAATAAATTTTCTAAGTGATTGACAAGTAGCATTAAATTTAACATTTAATTTTGAAAAACTACAATAAGGTAGGGACAATTTGAGTCACATATTAAAATTAAAGAAATAAAACATTAATTTTCATTTTATAAATATTGCTACAAATAAAAGAATGGCAAAATATAGCTATTCATAATAATCTTTGTCGATTATAAAGATTATTGAAAGCTTTTTTACTCAATAAATATTGGTTTGCTGTCACTTTAGACTGGTAACTACATAAATTAGCAGGAATACATGGAGAAAATATAGATATAGGTGCCCTCAGTAAGCACACTATTTTATTTATAATAAAACATTTCCTATATATAATATTGATTGAATTAAAAAATAAAACAAGATAACTGCAACCAAAATTCCAAAGATATTAAAAATAGATTTAGCTCAAAAAATCTTACATAGGAATATTGTCTGACAAATACAATCAAATATGCATCTTAGAAACAATGGTGTGAAAGCACTACCAGTCTCTATTACAAAGTTGTAAGGTTCTTTTAATTTTTTTTCCCTCTCCTTCTTACTTGATTTTTGGCCTCTGATACAACTGATCATCTGAGATTCATTTCTCCTTTGGGCTTATACTCACTTAACTTTTCTCCTGTGAGAAAATGGTCTTTCCTTTCCACCTTAGATCAAATCCTTTTCCTCCATCAACCTCTTACACATATTGATGTTTTCCTGGGTTTTACCCTGTGATTCCTTTGTTTCTCATTCTAATGTATAAGTCTCCTGGCCAATTTCATAGACCATGGTACATCTGCTTTTTAATTACTCCTAGTCCTAGTCTTTCAGCTCCCATTTCTCTTTTAGATCTTTTTGAGCAACTTCATAGGTATAGAGTCAAATTTGTTCACCCTATGTTGCATATCTTGGTGCACTGTAGCATTATTGCTTTGTGTAACAAAGGCAGAAACTTGGACCTTAACCAACCTTTTTTTCCCTCACCTTCCCCAATTATTTAATTGTAAAACCCATGCCTTATCTATTCTTGTTATATTAATATTGTCACATATACTTTACCCCAGCATCTCTGCTTGAGTTAAGAGTGCATTTACCTATCAAATTCTTAACAGCACATGTAGTCTATTCAGCTGTTTTCAAACTCCTAAATTCATCTTTGCTACTTGGCTTCTGTCTTCTTTTCTAACTTCAATGTCTCATTACTTCTTTTAAAAAATTAATTAGCTAATTTTAAATTGACAAATAATGGCAAATCTGTATAGGTCCATCAGTAGAGCCTAAGATTTTCAATCTGAGGGCTTTTGAATCTTTACTTTTCTGTTTAAAAAGTAATTTGTAGGCTTTCATTTTATAATATGATGAAGACTATACTTATACCAAACAATTGAACTACTTGGGGTATGACCGAGTTTTTAATTTCTTTGATATTAATTGCAAACCATGGCCAACCACATGACAATTCAAATCCACGAGTAACATGCTTGGAAAGAGTCTACTATAATAGTCTGGTGTATTTTTATTTGCCAAAGAAGTATCTAAGTGTCTTTTGATCTTTTCCAGGCCACTAACTGTACAGTTCACAAATAAATTTAATTCTAATTAAGTTAATATATCCTAAGTACTGAGTACAAATCAGAGAACACCTTATTCTCAAAGACCCAAGTAATTTCAATTGTCAATTGTATTTTCAATAATATATTTGCTCACACGATAGGTGATCTGATCTGTTTATTTCTGGGCATTAGGTATGCCAAAGGTGAATGCAATTGGGCAGATTAGGTCTGACTTTTTTTCTGACATTTTGCTAAGAACACATTGTTAGTCTTGAGTTGATGAAATTAAATGCGTGACAAGGAAATTTTTCTTCTTTGTCAGAAAGCTCATTTCCAAAGCAAAGGAAAACAGGGAAATGTATAAGTTTATATAAAGATGCAGACCAAACTTTCCCATTTGAAAATGTACATCACTGTCATTTATTTTTGCCACTACAAATAAAGTAAATGTGATTTTCAAGTCTTACATTTTTTAAACTTCTGAGTCACGTACTTTTTTTTATTATGGCAACTTTTAAAAATATATCTAAATGAAATAGAAAAGAGCACTAAAGATAAACACTAATCTCCAGAATGAACTATGTAGTGGCAAAATAGTCTAAACAATGGCCATCGGTATATTACATAAACTTAATTCTGTTTGAGTTATGAAGGGATTTTTTTCAGAAGAACAGTCAATATATTCTTTTATGACAGAATAGTACAGCTTTATGCTTTCCTTACAGGTTAAAAAGATGGCAATTACTAAAAATTCTGTGTTTAGTCAATATTTTCACATACAGTGAATAAAATGTGGGTGTTGGGAGGAGGAAAAGCAAGAGTAGAGCATATATGAAAATAGAACTGGGTGGGGGGGAAATACCTGAATTGGGACCTTTGAGACCAATGCACCAACCCTGATTCCAACACTCTCGAATGACCTTGGAGAATTTACTTCATTTTCCCAAGGCTTGATTTCCTTTGCCTTGAAAAAATTTTAAGAAAATGGGGATGACACATTGGACCAGAGAGTATCCAAACTTCTTTTTAGCTCTTGAGTGTGAGCTAATTATTGCTTTAGATCCTGGGTGGTAGTGGGGAAGGAACAACATGTCTGTACCCATCTTGATTGCACTCCGAGGACCATCACACTAATAATGTAAACCAGAATTGATTATTTTTTCATTTGTAACTTTCTGCCCTTTTCTTCCCTACAGCTGTTGGGTAACTGCTGTTCTGGTTACCATAGAAACAGGTTAGCTCCTAGCTTCCTGTTTCCATTGAAAACAGCTCTCTCTTAACCACATATTGATCTCAGGAAATCATTTTGCTGTGGCTATGTTATGAAACCCATAAAGATGATCAGCTCTGTCATTTCGTAGGTCTAAGATTCAGTGCAGGTGTACATACATCCTCCCACAAGGGTAACTGATTAGATAATCTCAGTTTTATTTCCATTTGAAAAGTGCCTTGTCAAAGATACCATCCTTTTCCCCTTCCCATATTTTATACAGAAGGGAAAGTTTTATTCGCTTGAGGATTTACAGATATGCCTAACACATTTAAATGTTTACAAAATAGTGTCAAATTATTCAGCTCTAATCTCATAACCCAGTCTCATCAGAATAAGTATGGAGAATAGTATGCTGTCTAGCATACTTCATAAATTTAAGTTTTAATGTGCTCATTAATGACTATTTCAAAATGTATATGTATGCATATTGTATAGTGCTCCATATTTCTCTTTTGAGAAAAGAGTTTATCTATTTCAGGTTATATATATCTACATAAAAAGAAATATTCACTGTCATAACATAGATACATACTCAAGGGATGAGTTTATAAAATTTATATATGAATAAGAGATGGAGGAGACTTGTAGGAATAGGGATTAACATTTTGATTAAGAACATTAGTATGCATATGTGCTTGTATTACATATATCCAAAATGTAAACTGTGTCAATGAGATTGGTGACAGGGACATATGATAGGGTTTTAGTGCTCACGAGAATTAGAATCAGGAGGAAACTGGCAATCATTTGGCATAATTGCCTCATTTCAAAGAAAATCAAGGCATGGCTAGTTAGTGACAAGCAGAGCTAGAATTTAGATCTTCTGAATTTGGGCTCAGTGTTTTTCCCATCCAATCTTGATTACTCAGTCTGGACTGTGTTTAACATTGAAGACATACATTTTAGCAGTTGGGAGGTGGCAGTCATGTTAGGAATAGTTTGGGAAGGCTCTGCTTTCTTCCATGTTTTATTGTTCAACAATGTCAGGAAACTATCATCATTTTAGGTATATACTTTACTTCCAGATCCACTCCTGATGCAGTATTCCAGAGCTGCCTTCTCCCCAGATCTGTAACTCACTATCTCATTACCTTTAAAGTTTCAAAACTAACCTGCCTATGAACTTATCCTCTTTTTCTCCTTAGTTTGCTAATCCCTCTGAAAGAATCCACAGAGACCTCTTAGCTCCCAAGCCAAGCCATGTGCAATAAGTTCCAGGAGATATTTAAATAATTAAGAAATTATACATATCTTCTCCTTGATGCCTTTGCATATATGTCTTTTATAATATGTTTTTCTACTCTTATTTGATTTATTTATATTATTATTATTATTATCATCATCATCATCATCATCATCATCATCATCATTATTATTATTTTGGTACAGGGGATTGAACCCAGGGGTGCTCAACTGCTGAGTCACATCCCCAACCCTTTTTAAAAACTTTTTATTTAGGGACAGGGTCTCACTAAGTTTCTTAGGGCATCACTAAATTGCTGAGGCTGGCTTTGAACTCACGATCCTCCTATCTCAGCCTCCTGAGCCACTAGGATGATAAGCATGCACTATCATGCCTGGCTTTTATTTGATTTTTTTGTTTACAAGGGTTTTTTTTTTTTTTAATTAGTGTAACACAGGTTCACCTTATAGAGCATTGTCTTTTCAAATGTAATTAACTAGGTCATGGTGGGATTACATGGGGATAACTGGTGAGTTAGAGAAATGTGTTTGGAATGATAGGAGGTCTGTAAATGAAATTGGATGCTATTGTGAGGTCAGTATATACAATGCTGAAAAACTTCTCCCTGAACTTTTCTTTAACAGTTAGTAGAAGGCAGTATGATGGGAAGTAAAGCAATGGTATAATTTTGGGAGTCTCAGTGTGCATTTTACAGGAATCAAAACAGAACTCAGGGTAAAATGTTGCTGGCAATATTAAGAAAAAAAATTACTCCCTGATTGTTGCAGTCACAAGTGACTGGCCTTTTCTCCTGAATCTGACATTTCTTTAGTTCTCCATGTTTCCAGAAAATACTATACAGATAATAGTATCTTCTTCATTCTTCCTGTGAAGACCCTAGTTGATGTACTATTAGATCTTGGAATTTTGCCATTCTTTATGAATCTGAATGTATTGTTGACACAATTGAAAACTGGAAAAAAGACCAAGATAGTCTTTTTTGAAAGATTTTTCTATGATTTAATCTCAGCAATAGCAGGAAGTTTTTTTTGTGGGTGTGTTTTATCTATGGGAAGAGAACTAGAGACAATAAACTACCAACTTTCGGTCACATTCTTTTATTTTATACCAATATTTTGTCCAGATTTCAACAATTATTCATTAAATGATACATCATTTTATAAAATAAGATGTCTTAAAATAAAATTATCAACACATTAAAATAATACTAGCTTACATTAAAAATACATCTTTATGAATTATACTTAAGTGAAATGACTTGGGTGAATGCAAACTTATTTTTTGAGTACTTTGTCCAATGAAAGGGTCAGATCTTATTCAGATCTCATGTAATATTTATATCTATACTTGCAAATTATATAGCAAATTCAAATAGAGGTTATTTATTTTTGTACTTTTAAGTTTACTTTTTTAGGATAGCATAATATTTGCTAAAAGTGAGCATTATATAGTTATTATATTAGCAATGGCCTGGTTATCATAGTGGGAATAAGCTTTTTTGTTAATGTTGATATATTAATTTTGGATGAAACCAGTAACAATAGTATTTGAGAAAAAAATATAGTTATTACAGTTTAGCTTATCATTTAAGCTGTCCTACTTCCCTGAGGCTTCTTGTGGGGAGCAATAAGGGGGCAGTTATGAAAGTTATTAGAATATCCTTAATGTAACCTGTTTTTCAAGTAGATCAAGTAGGAAATGCACAGAATATAAACTTAACTGGCTCTTGTCTGTGCAAACAAAATAAGAAACATCAATAATATTTGATTTTTTAAAGTTTTTAGAACTTTATTATTAGGCCTGAAGGAGCCTGTCTCAATCATGTAGCATGTGTAGTGGAAGACTCAAGTTCAACAATAGTGTCTGTATCATGATGGATAAATGTGGGTAAGCTTATGGTTCATCCCTAGGCTCATAATGGTGTTGTCTGTGCTTAGATATTCAGAGTACAATGCTATAGATTCAGAATTCAAGCAAACTAATGAAATCAAGTATATTTTAATATAGTGCTACATTTTAAAGATATTAAAAGTGTCTTTGCCTTGATGGAAAAGCAGTTTACTTCAATTAGTTATCTTGATTTCCTCTGTTTGTTTGCTGTTAGATATTTAGTTGTATTGTGCATCCACTATCAGTTCTCTAGTTTTTTTAAATTTAGCAATTATTTTTGAATCTGTTTCTTTTTAAGTTTGCATGTCATCAATTTAATTAATCTCTGATTTATCTGTCTTAGGTGGCTTCTTGGTGACTTTCGTTTTTTAAGTAAATGCAGTGTACTTCACATTATTCTTCAACACTGGATTTCTTTATTAACATAGCCTGTTGTCTTTCATTAATTGGCAGATGAAATAGCATGTTCTTGTCAAGCATATGTTTAATGGTTCCTTAACTAAACAAACTGGGAGCGAATCAATCATCAAGGATTCTAATACGCTTGAATATCTCAGCTGACAATTACTGATCTCCCAAGTGTTGGCCAGGTCTAGGTTATGTAATAAGAATAAAAAACAGATTAAGATTTGGTATGTGGCTTCAGAGCACTTGTATTCTGTGGAAAGGAGCTATGAAATGAATCTATAGTTGCAATGTAATATATTAAGTGCTATAATAGAGATAACTGGTGTTGGGTGGGCACAAAGAACAGGGAGGGACTGTGTCTCTTATATATAGTGGATGACATTTTAGTTAACTCCCAGAAGATACGTAGACATTTTCCAGCAATCAAGGGAAGGTCAACAGAGTAGTGAGCAAACACGGAGACTTGACAGAGAATATCATGTCATGTAATACCATGTAATAGACCAGAAGTCAGAGAATACAGTAAAGGCAGGTGAATGAATTGAGAGGTAGAGGGGATGGAAACTGAGAGGAAAAGATTTGCTGGGCTTATAAACAAGATTTCCTGCTGAGATGTAAGACACTCAATTAGTACAAGACAGGACAGCTCTTTTCAGTTTATTAAAAATTAGCAGTATCCAAACTTAGATGTACTATGCCTGATTAATGACGAAAATTATAAGATCTCACCTCAGAGATTCTAATTAAATAGAATTTCTGTAAGATTCAGGTCAGTGACTGTGTTTGGGGTTGTAGTTGGTTACTTGATCAATTTGTGTCCGTGACACAACTGCTACAGTTTTTTCCAAAATGTGCTTTATAGATCTACAGTTCTCCATGATGGTTGCTAATGTTGTCCCTTAAAAAGTTTCATGGGTGGATTAATAAAGACGGAAATTTAAAATAAAGCTTCTAAGCTGTTTAATTGCATATATTCATAGGGTCAAAGAGTTGAGTGACTGACTACTTGACAGTTGTTTTGAAGATGGAAGTGAATTAGTGTTAAGAGTTGGACTCAGTCAGATGACTTTGCATTCTGACTCCACCCCTTGGTTCCTGTATTATCTTCAGAAAGTTACTTCTCTAGGCCTCCTTTTGCTTACTTGGACCAAGGAAAAAATAATAGTATCCTACTCATGGCTTGCTATACAGAGGAATTGAACATATTCATGTTAAAATTCAGGCCTGTCCAGGTGTGGTGGTGCATGCCTATAATCCCAGTGATTCAGGAGGCTGAGGCAGAAGGATCACATGTTTGAGGCCAGCCTCAGCAATTTAGCAAGATCCTTCTGCCCCAAAATAAAATTAAAAAAAAAAAAAAAAGTAAAAAGAGCTAGAGATAGAGCTCAGTGGTAAAGCACTCCTGGATTCAAACCCCAGTACCAAAAAAAAAACCCCAGAAAGAACAAAATCCAGGCCTGATTATATAAATGTTGCTAGCATCAGTCATTTCTTTAGGTAGTGTGGTTTTAATAGGCCACAGTAAGGAGACTTTCTGGCATTTAGAATATTTATGAAGAAATAAATTGTCTCTTCCTGAGATTTTTTTCATGGAAACACTAAAGGACTATCTGCTTGGGAAGTTGTGGAAGTGACTTTTCTCCCGGTTAACTAGTGATTGTTTAGGACAATCTCTAGTACACATCTATTGAATCAGGCATCTTGCAAGTGGCAAGGTGAAGGCATAGCCTGGGAAAGAACGTAATGGCTGTGCAATGCCATGACATCTGTAGGAGAAGTAAGCCAGGGTACTCTGAAGGTCAACACAATCAAGTTGGGGTTTGTGAAAATCTCCCTGGACAAAACAATATCCCTGTTGGTATCTGAGGATGAAGAGGAGATACTCAATTTTTCAGATTTATGAAAGACCCTAAACAAAGTTTCAAAGGGAAAGGGAGTCTGGGTCTGCTCAGAGTCACTGAATACAACTGGAGACCACTGCAGGGGGTGGGGAAATGCAGCCGGAGGCAGAAGCTGGCTGGAAATGCTTGATAAGAGCTGTCGAGGAAGTCCTGTCTTCCTCTGGTGGTGAGGGGTCAAGCTTGAAAGATTTTAAGCAGAACAGTGACCTGTAGATTTATAACTGAGAATATTGTTGTGAAACCTTTGTAGCTGAAGAGGGACATTGAGCTGGAGAAAGTGAGTATAAATTTTTCAGGAGGGCTATAATGTAGCCTGTTATCAAAGTAATACAGGTATGAGATTGAATATAGAGTCCCAAATAAAATAGTGGCAGGAAGGATGAAATGATGTGGATATACTTGAGGAAGAATTTGGAAGAATTTTGATTGATTAGGTGCAGGGAGAAAGGCGGAGAAAAAGTCAGGAGTTTCTTTTTCCACAATAAGACAAGAGAACCCTTATGATTTATTTCATATTAAAGATTGAATGGTTATGATTTGAGAATTGGGTTCATAAGTAATTATTCTTTTATGGGATTTAATACTGTAATATTTTGAATTGTATTTTGTGATTTTTAACTTTGTGTTTCTCTATCAATTATCCACTTACAGAAGGCTATTTCATAGGTTTTCTGACTGAAATTAGATAATATATTCCTTTTTAGATTTTCATTTGCTATAACTCAGTTATTGTGGTTTGAATATGAGATGTCCCCCAAAAGCTTATGTATGAGAGGGTTCAGAGGGGAAATGGTTGGGTTGTAAGTCTTAACCCAATCAGTGAATTAATGTCCTGATGGGGATTAACTGAGTGGTAACTGAAGTAGTAGGGTGTGGATGGAGGAGGTGGGAATTGGCGGCATGGCTTTGGGGTATATATTTAATATCTGGAGAGTGGAGTCTTTCTCTTTGCTTCCTGATCATCATGTGAGCTGCTTCCCTCTGCCACACTCTTCCACCATGAAGTTCTGCCTCACTTCAAGCCCTCAAGAATGGAACTGGCCTTCTATAGATAAGACCTCTGAAACTGTGAGCCCTCAAATAAACTTTACCTCCTCCCCAATTTCCTGGTTGGGTCTTTTAGTCACAGCCACGAAATAACTTACTAAAAAAAACATCAGCACAATAATAAGTTAGTAAAGTATAAGTGGCCCTCTCTCCAGGAAATACAGGCTGTGTATTACAACTACTTTTGTTTAAAGTTTAAGAAAGTAATATTTGTTTTCCATAATGTCTACAGAATAAAATGAACTAAAATGTAGTATTTTCTATGGATTCCAAATCTAGAAACTAGAATTGAACTAGGAATTAAGAAGAAGTAATAGAAATCTGAGGTTTAAAATACTCATTAGAAATCTGCTTAAAATTAAACCTCCCTTTAGAAAAGTCCAGGAAGGAGCAAAACTAATGAAGAAGAAAAAGGATAAATGAAAACAGTTGTCAAAGAGTTAAACTAGGAAGAGGATGACTTCAGATTCAAGGCAGTGTAATTCCTTCTAAAGAACAAGCGCACTATACCATTTTCTTGTTTAAAAAGTCTTTATCCTCTCCCTTTGTCTACAAAGTAAAATTCACATCCCACAGTGTGACTCTTCAAAACCTTGTTACTACCTGTATTCATAGACATTGTTCCTAGAACTCCACACCAATAATATAATTAAATTCTAACTACATTTCCCCCTATTCTTGAATATAGGGAATGTGCTTACATTGTTGTGTATTTTTAAACACTGGTCCCGCAGTCTGGCATGACTTCTTCTCTTTGGTTTAACTGAGTGACTCAAACATGTTTCAGTACCCTACATGGTTAGCAAATCTTATTTAACACTTCTTTAACTCTCTTCAAAGCAGTTAGTTTCTTTCTCCAAGTGTCCATATCATTTTGTAGACATGGTATTGTAACACCGAAAAAACTGTATTAATTGCCTGGGTCTGCCAAAACAAATCACTACAAACAGATTACCACAAGTAGGAGACTTAAAACAATAGAAATTTACCCATTTACACTTATGGAGGCTGCAAGTCTGGTCAGTAGGATTTATTTCCTATGGAAGTTCTGAAATAGAGTCTGTTGCATGGCTTGCTCTAGCGTTTGGTGATTACCAGCAATCCTTGGCACTCCAAGCTGTCTTCACGTACCACTGCCTCAATCCCTGCTCAGGCTTTCAGTGTGTGAGTCTCTATTTTCTCTTCTGATAAGAGCAGTAGTTACTGGATTAGAGTCCATCCTAATCTTCAATCTCTGTCTTAATTTAGCTAATTACATATGCAAATATCCTATTTTCAAACAAGATCACATTCTGAGGTTGGGGGTAAACATGAAGCTGGGGGACATTATTCAACCCCATAGACCGACTTTTCCATTCTTGTAATATAATTGTCACATCCAAGAAAGCTTTCATATTTTCTGGTTTCTCTTTTCGTATCAGTACTTTCTAACTTAACAGATAAGATGTTCTTTTGAATCTTTCTGAGGATACAAATTGGACAATTTTGAAAATTCACTTTCATTTGTGGCATTAACTCTAATTCCTTTTTAAACATGCTTTTCAATTTGTTCTTGTATTTTATGTTATTGATTGTCTTCAAATATCTTTTCCTTCTGAAGAGGATATGGGGTGACTATAGTTTAGTGTTTGAGGGTTGAGACACAGAATCATCCAGAAACATGGGTTTTCTTTCAGCATGGATGCATAAGAGCAGGTGGGTAAACTGGGGGTCCTATGAAGGTCTAAGAGGAAATTTCTTTGGAGACAGACTTTGGAATGTTTAGAGTGTTTTAGTCAGTGCAGAGTTATTTTTTTATTTTTTTTCCATTCACTTTCAGGAAATCCAAAGGTAAATTAAAGTGTGCTCCACTTCTCTGCATACCAACATACTGTCTTCTCTTCCCTGCTTTATTTAAAGAGCTGTTTTGTCAGACTGTAAACTGAGGACAAATTCAGCGGCCAGCCACTAAAAAAGTGTGTGTGGAGCTCCTGAGCTATTATCCTATAGCCAGCTCTCTCTCCTAGTGCCTATTGCTTCTGAATTTGAGGTTCCTCTAGATTTCTTTGGGAAGAAAAGGCCCAACCCCAAGAAATACTCTCTCTTACACCTATCATTGAATGACATTACTTCACTCTCAAACCTGCATCTCCCTTAGTTCAATCCTATTTACTTTATATTTCAGTATTTTTGATCTGAAGATAGCAAATTTTTTGCTTTTCATCCCTGTGAGATGAGATTTAGGTAAGAAGATGAGGTTCTGTAGCTAGAATTTGATTACAGATGTGCGTAGCTTAACAGAGGATAAATCCTGAGGAATACATCGTTAGGCGATTTCATCTTTGTGGGGGCATTGCAGAGTATATACTCTACAAATCTAGTTGGTACAGTCTGTTGTACACCTAGTGTGTATGTTACAACCTATTCCTTCTGGGCTACAAAACTGCACAGCATGTTGGTGTACTGAACATGATAGCCAACTGTACCGCCTTGGTAAGCATTTGTTTATCTACACATATCTAAATATAGGAAAGGCACAGAAAAAATATAATGTAACTGATAAAAACTTGTGCACTGCATAGGGTACTTATGAATGGAGTTTTGCAGGGCTAGAAGTTGTTCTGGGTGAGTGTGTGAGTGCTGGTGAATGTGAATGCCTAGAACATTCCTTTATTATAGGCTCCATCAACACTGCACACTTAGGCTACACTAAATTTATGAAAAATGTCTTTCTTTAATAATAGATTAACCTTAACTGATTGTAACAGTTATTTTGTAAATGTTTTAAAATCAAAATTTTGACTCTGTAATAAACATTTAACTTCAAACGCAAACACATCATATAGTTGTGTTACGGTTTGGATGTGAGGTGCCCTCCCAAATCTCAAGTGTGAGACCATGCAAGAAGGTTCAGAGGAGAAATGATTGGGTTGTGAGAGTCTTTGATCCAATAAGTGATTTAATACCCTGATAGGGATTAACTGAGTGGCAACTGAAGTGATAGGGTGTGGCTGGAGGAGGTGGGAATTGGGACGTGGCTTTGGGTATATGTTTGTATCTGTTAAGTGGAAGACTATTTCCTGATGATGTGAGTTGCTTCCCTCTGCCACACTCTTCTGCCATGATGTTCAGCCTCACCTCCAGCCCTGAGGAATGGAGCTGGCCTTCCATGGATTAGGACCTCTGAAACTGTGAGCCCTCAAAGAAACTCTTCCTTTTCTATAATTATGCTGGTCAGATCCCTGCAGTCACAGCAGTGAAATCGCTGACTAAAACAAGCTGTATAAAACGATTCTTTATAAACTTATCCTATAAGATTTCTTTTTCTTTTTTTTTTATTGTGTTTTTTCCCTTTCACAAATTTTGCTGAAAACTAGCACATATATGTAAAGCTAGTCCTCTACAGGGTTAGGATCATCAATATCACTGTCCTTCCAGCTCCAGATCTGTCCACTGGGAGGTCTTCAGAGGCAGTAACACATGGAGATGTCCCCACCTATGATGACAAACCATGGTAGAGTGTAGTATAGCAAATAGGCAAACCAGTAACAGTTGTTCATAGTCATTATCAAGTATTATGTACTACACCTAATTGTATGCAGAGCACCTTTATACAATTGGCAGCACGGTAGGTTTGTTTACCTGAGTTCACCACACACGTGAGTGACTGTGCCACCAGTATTACCATCAATACTGGTGATTCGAAGTTTTCAGCTCCTCTGTACTCTTAGCGGACCACCATAGGACTAGATGCAGTTCATCTTTGACCCAAATGTCACCGGGCTGTGTATGAAGGTAATTTGTATAGGTCCATTCTTTTTGTTGGTTCCTAGAGTTGTGCACACTATTTTTAAAGTGTGGTTTTAAAAAGTGGTTTTAAAAAGAATAATTGTATATTTTTATAAGGCACAATGTGATGTGTTGATTATGTTTACAATGTGGAATGATTAAATCATATTAATCAACAAATTAGTGAAAACATTTACAATTTACTCTTTTGCCCATTTTGAAATATAAATGGATTATTATTTATTGTAGTCACCATTCTGTGCAATAGGACACTAAAACTTATTTTTCTCAGCAGGTTTTAATCATTGTCTGAACAATTCCCTAATTTTCCCTGCCCACAGGACTGTATTCTTTAATTCTTCCCCAGAAAGGCAAGGTTTCTTGTCTTCTTTGATCCTACCTTCCCTTCCTACTTTATATGTACTGCAGTCCCCAAATATACAATCCAAGTGAGAAAATTCAAATCTTATATACAGTGTGATTTTACCATTGCCATAGAAGCTTGTTAGACTAACATTAAAATATTCTTGAAAATTAACACTTGCACAACAGTGACAATTTAATTTGTCATCTACCCACTGAGAACACATTTGTAAGATTCATGAACTTTGATCCTCTAACAGATGTTTGTGAGTCTCCATAGAAGGTACACTCTTAAGTTGAAATAATATTTACATGTTAGTATACTTTGAACTTTACGTAGAGATATTGACCAGTGGGAGCAAATGCCTCATCCCCATTAGGTAGAGAAACATCTGACTAACAGTAATGGATGATACTGATTGTCCTGCTAATTATATGGGAGTAAGACCTTCACTGAGGGTGCTGTATACTAAGAAGAGATGCTAAAGAGTAGATGTTGTGGCAACAAGAAAATGAGACAAGGAAAGCAAGAGAAAGGATTCCTGTCATTGCACTCTTGTTATTTGTTTATTTAACAGATTATGAATGTGTAAAGGTAAATTTTTTTCCAATGAAATGTACTTTGTTAGTACAATATAGTAAAGAAGACCACTACATCTAAAACCTAGTTATGGCCAAATAGTCCATCTGATCTGGTGCCAATAGCAGGACAAGAGAAAGGGATTTCAAGAAAAACGTGCACATTTTCATGGAATGAAAAATTTCCCATTTATTAAAACTTGCTATACATATATAATGGAGATGGAGTAAAACTTGTTTTTAGGAAAAGCTATTGCAAGATAGCACATGAAATAATAGTTATAGAGTAAAATTGATACTCTAAAGACTATTCAAAGAAATTTATGCTTTTAAAATGAGAGAACTTTATAGTTTATTTATTTTTAAAACAAAAGCTGCTCTTATAAGAATAGTAGTTCTTACAACAGATCATTAAAGATATAATGAATAGTCTGAGAATAAAATGGCCCTTTTTCTCCAAATGTGGTTTAAATATCAAAAAATGATTTATAGTTTATTTCATATAGGTTCTAAATGTTTATTTCAAACATTATTCTTGAACAATTTCTATTTAGTTGTTTTTTTGAATAGTATCTTGATGACCAATACATATTTTTTGAATAGTACCTTGATGACATATGAGCAAACTGCTATTTTTAGCATATCAATCAAATGTACAGTGATCTTATCAAATTCACATGATTAAAATAACAGCTAAATTTATTGTCTTAGTTTTTGTGATATATCACACATAAAAGATAGTTCCTTCTCTAATTTAGTTATAACTAATCTATATCTTATAAACTTTTGTTTTACTATAAACATATAATTTGCAACTATTTTTGTAGTCATAATTATCAGACATCTTTTCATCTGTTTATTTAACTACCACGATTGTTTTCCTGACAATATTTCCTCATTTTTGAGTCAATTTAGAAACACCTTTATGTGCTGTGCTATATATTTTAAAATTTCTTTTCCAGGAAGGACTTGAGCATAATGAGCATCACATAACTGAAGGGATATCTTTCTATTGCATTGAAATATGAAAGTTATCTTGGCTTAGTACAGAATTTTTGGATGCACAATTGTATTTCCTAAATCTGCTGTTTCTGTCTGATATTTTGAAATAAAGTATAGAGTGAATAAAGGAGTATAGGAAAATTCTTATGTGTTATGAACCAAGGTAGGAATCTTAAATGTGGGGTCTAGAAAGGCCCCAAAAAGGATTATGACATTTGTAGAAAGACATAAATAATGACTAGAATTGAACCAAAGGAGGTAAAGGAGTATTTAAGAAAATCACATTGGTGGAATAGAGGGCTTAAAGAGATGAGGGCAAAGTGGGTTGGAAGAACTGACAGAAGTCAGGTGCAACCAGGGGTAGACAGTCAGGGGAGCTATGAAAAGGACCAGCCTGGTGGGTAAGGTGCAGTCAGAGAGCCTCACAAGCCCTATGAAATGTCCCCTGTTTCTGTACCTTATTTTTAAAAAATTAATATACCTATCATTATAGGTTTACTGTTTTCCATTTGTCCTCTTATCAATTTTGTGTTGTTCCTTCCCATTTTACATTCTTGCAAAAACTCTGAAGTACTTCCAACATTTTAGACTATCTTCTGATATTTTTTGAAGTGTCAAATTAGTAATTTACTATATTCAATGGATATTTAAATTTTATATGATGTTTCTATTTTGTACAGTTTGTTATTAGATTGCTTATTTTTTTCTCATTTAGGTCAATTATTTTTCCAAGTTTTTTTTTAATTTTCAATCCCTTTGTGTTTGTTTTGTTGAGTCAATTTCTATTTCTCTGTGTGGAATATGTAAAGCAGGTGATTTCAAAGGGAGGTCTTTACTCTGAAATCTGAGGATGCTTTTTCATTTATCTCTTGCTGTAGATTCCATTTCTCCTCCCAGTTTTATCCTACAGTGATCTTGGAATTCTTCCCCTAGTTTCCCCATCCTTAGTCCTACTGTTGGAATGTAGCAGGGTTAAGAATTGTCTTGAATTTCCTCAGAAACCATTCATATTCTAGTGTAATCTTGCTTTCAGAAGCAGCAAATTATGATAGCTAAGAGTGTAGATACTAGCCTCAGAAAGATCTGGGTTTGGATATGAGCTTACAACATATTAGTTTCATGACCTTGCATGATTTAAATCCCTATTTCAGTTTTTTGTAAAAGAACCTTCCTTATAGCAGGGGTGTTATGAGGATTGAATGAGATAATGTATTTAATGTGCATGCCAGCATGCTTTACATAAAGTGAGCATTCTATAAGTGATAGTTATTATTGTGTGAAGCTAAAGGGCAGGCTGGTGCTTAGAATTTTTAGTATTAATATTTAATACTATTTATCAAAGCCTTGTTGTATGTCTGGACCTGGGGAAAGGGGAACCTGTTTTCATTGGCTCTTTGGCAGAAAATCCAGGAGGTATGGAAAAGAGTTTTGAGAACTATTTATACTTTTTGTCAATAGGTGGTAGAGCAGAGCTGACACCCTTCTATCACTGAGTTAGGTGTGGTCCCTGTA
>JAJEJO010000409.1:538881-593986 GCA_020662805.1 Glaucomys volans
CAGACCTTTTTTCTTGTCATTAGTCTCTAAACAATATACAGAACAAAAATTTACATAACATTTACATTGTATTAGCTATTATAAATTAGAGATGATTTAAAGTACACAGGAGGATATGTGTAGGTTATATGCAAACACTATGCCACTTTGTATAAGGAATTTGAGCAGCCATGGATTTTGGTATTCATAATGTTCTGGAACCAATCTTTCATGGATACTGAGGAATTACTGTATTTTATCAAGACCATGATTTAGGAAAAAAGAATGTAGAAAAATACTTATTGTGAAATATCATGAAAAGTTTTATTTTTATACCTTACTTTTATTTTTATACCTTAAGGTTTTATTAATACCTTGCTTATATATATGACAAATATGTTAATTATTAAAGAGTTATATTTTATGTAACTGGATTATGGAGATTTGAGCTCACTTATTTTTTTCCTACAAATTATATATTTCTAAATTTTGTCCAGTGGTCTTTTATTAAATTTATAAAAATTAGAATTGTGACATCTTTAAAAGGTTAAGGTACAGCAGCATCTGCAAATGAAGTTCCTAGAACTAGAACTGTTGCAGGTCAGGAAGTCCATGTCAGTTTTAAAGGAATAGTGAAATTGCAAAAAAATCTTACCTCTAATGTCTAAACAGAGAGGAGATATCAGTGAGAAAAATTAAGTACCCAAGTCAATTTCATTTATTCATTAATGCGATATTTATTGAGCTCCATTCCTATGAAGTGCTTTTGATTCTGTAGATCATTGCTGCTGACTCTGAGGAATCACACAGTCAAATTTGAGTTTCAGGATGCAGCACACAGGTAAACAGACAAATAGGCAGGTTGATAAATCCATGAAAGAGATACACAGAATACCTTAAAAACTCATGAAATAAGTATTTAACCCAAACCTGAAAGTATGAAGAAATTTCCTTTAGGATATGACAACTGAGCAGGGTTTTAAGGACAGGTTCTCTGTAGGCTAGAGAGGAATAAGAAGAAAGTACTCCTGATGGAGAGGGTAATGCCAGGAAGGCCTTGAGTTTGGACATGCTCTGTAAGTCGTCCTTTTGGCTGCAGTATTGTGCAGAGGCACAGAATCTGCAGTGAGGGAGAACAAATGAATTTCTTGAAAACATGCTATATAGTTCAAGAATTCCAAGAAAGGATTTCAAAGAAAAATTCTCAAAGCATAGCATTTGTAGACTTTTAAGTATTGTGACTCCACCAAAATATACTCCTCTTTTATTTATTGGAAATCCATTGGATTAAAAAACAAAGCAACACAAGAAACTGTAATAGTACATTTATTTAGTAGACTCAGGATTTTATAGGTCTTAGTCTGTTCTGTGCTTCTGTAACAGAATACCACAGGCAGAGCAACTTACAAAGAAGAGAAATTGGTTAGCTCATGGTTCTGGAGGCAAGGAAGTATAAGTCAGGGTGCTAGCATAGCATCAGGTGAAGACTTTCTTGCGGCATCATCTTAGGGCAGAGGGGCAAAGAGAGGGAATGCAGGTATGAAAGAGAGAGAGAAAGGGAGGGAGAGAGAGAGAGAGAGAGAGAGAGACTCAAAGTCATTCATTTATAAGAAACCACTCCTACTCCTGTTTTAAGGAACCCACTCCCTAGATAATGGCATTAATTCATACATGAGAGTGTTTTCCCCAGGACCTTAATTCTTCCATCTCCCAACACTACTTCATTGGGCATCAAATTTCCAGTACAAGAACATTGAGGGACACATTCAAACCATAGCATTTCAGTATTTTGTTTTCATGAATATATAGAAATTGAATAAGTTCTCAAACTTATCATATAAACTTAGTAGCACATGTTGTCATTGTTATAGCCTAAGGATGTCTTTCATAATTCCATCCTCTATCATCTGATTACATGTGGCATTCTTTACAATTGCAATGAAGGGTTGCAAGTCAAGTCCTTTTTAAACCCTTTATTATAGTCTTCCTTCTATGAGAAAATACAAAAGATCTTAAATAATTTCAGAGACACAATCTACTCTTTCCATTCCAGAGTTGATTCTGTGTATCCTTCCAACTCTACACCTATTAATACCTTTAGATAGAGCCTGTATCCACATGTCCATTAATAAATACTTACATATTAAAAATCTCCCATGAGAGTATCACCTGTCAAAATCATGCTCAGTCCTGATTCTGAATAGTAAGGATTGGATACATAACCACCACAAATATTTACTGTCTATCTCTGTGGAGTCACAGATCATATCATAAGCAGGCCCTTAGATAAAAGAATGGCTCTTCCATCAATGCATCCTGTAAAACCAGATGAATATTTTTCATATAAGCTTTGTTACATGCCGTAAAATAATTAAAAGAGATCACTATGCTTGGTGATCTCTGCCTTTCCTTAATTTAGGAAAGAAATACTGTGTGGCAGAATGTTTTATCCAGTGAAGTAAAGTAAAGAAAAGAGGTGCCTGGGGAAATTAGATTTGGTTTTTGTACCAGCTCTGTCAATTAAGTTAATAACTTACAAACAGTTTCCTCTTTCTTTGCTGAAAAGGGAGAAGTAGTTAAGGGTTAAGTGAAAAGAGATGTGTAAATTTCTTTCCCCTAGAAATCAGTCATCCAATGGTAGGTACTATTATTAATGTTTAAATCCAGGGTTATTATATCAGATTTCCTTATTCAGTTAAACTAAATCTATGGAAATTCTCCATGAGATTATTACTTTGGCACTAATATGTATCTGCCCCAAAATAGTACAGAAAATATCCAAATCCTACAAAGTATGCATAATTGCTAAGATTAATGCATTATTAGTTGATTAGTCAGCTTTGCATCACTATCACCAAAATACCTGTAAGAACAACTTAGAGGAGGAAAAGTTTATTTGGGGCTTCAGAGGTCTCAGTCCATAGATGACCAACTCCATTGCTCTGGACCAAGATGAGGCAGAGCATCATGGCTGAAGGGCATGGAGGAGAAGAGCTGCTCACCTCATAGAAATCCAGAAGCAGAGAGAGCAGGGAGAGGGGAGGAAGACACATGGAAGATGAACCCTTCTAGAAAATGCTGGTCACCCACCTACCTACAGGTACCATCCAGTCAGTCAGTTCAAATTAAGATTGACTGATTAAGTAATAGCTCTTACAATTGAATCATTTCACTTCTGAATATTCTTGCATTGACACAGAAAGTTTGGGGGATACCTCATATCCAAACCATGACATTTGTGTTTCTACCAGGTAGAAAACTGTGTTTGTTAATGGAGGTGCATAAGAGACTATGTAAATCCTGGTAAGATTTATATTTACAAAAGCTAAATCAGCATTACTATCAAATATGGCAGGTGATAATAATAGGAGGTATATGGGAAACAAGGAGAGGGCATCCAACTAAGTCAAGGTGATCAGAGAAAATTTACAGTTATTGAAATTTGTGAAGATTATTGAAGGAAGATGGATTAGGCTGGAGAAATGGGCAGAGGCAGAGATGCGTGTGAGTTGTAAGATGAAGGGTATCTGGTGGACAGTGGTGGATGTGTAGTTCTTTAGGAAGTATGTGGAGTTGAGTACAGCTGGAGCCCTAAGCATCTGAGGGGTATATTGGAGAGAGAAAAGCAATTGCAAAGGCAGATGGAACTCATGGAGGGCCTGGTAAACCACCTTCAGTAGTTTGGGCTTATCTTAAGAAGGATGAGAAGTTAATGTAGGGTTTTTAGCAGGTGAAAGACTAAACAGATTTATGTTTTTGAAACATCATTGAATACTGTTTGAGGAATGGATAGAAGAGTAAGAAAGGAAATGCAGCAACCAGCTAAAGAGACATTACATGAATAGAAGCAAAATGCTTCTATTTAAATAACATAGTGCACCTCCCCTTAATGCCTAACTATCATACAGATTTTGCCTATGTAGAAATATACACCGTTAATAGCAAACCTGAGCATCTAAAGGTTTCTCAAAGACAAAACAACTTTTTACTGGACCATCTACACTTTGCTTTTAGCTTTAATTTTGCATAGAAAGAACAGCAATTTCCTTGTTAGAGAAAATATTCAGAAGTAAGAATAATAATCTTACCTTAGAATTCTAGAGTAAAACATATTTCTATTATCAAAGATGTGGGGACATCTCAGGGAGAGCCAATAGTTCATAACCTTATGTCCTTTTTATGATGAGAAGAGAGAAATCATTCATTTGGACTTGGAAAGAAGCATAATCATTATATTAAAATTCCTGACACGTAGATAATATTTCAAAGATACATCAAAGCCTTGCAAAAATTTCAAATGTAAAGATTGCCTTGATATCTAGGGTGTTGTCATTCCCAGAGCCAGGAACTGGTTATTTCACTCCTGAGTATAACTGATGATTTTAGTACATTAGGCACAACAAGTTCTGTTGTTGTCTTTAATATTATCTTAGATTAGACATTGAAACAGTTTAATATTTTTATTTTGGTGGTTCTCTTCTGTGCTACAGTTTGCTTTAGAAATTATCTTGGTAGTAGAGGCACTACTTGCTCAGCACAAAGAATTTTATCAAATTTCAGGTTCGAGATTTCGTATGGAAAGTATTTGAGTTGAGAAACACCAAAATCTCTTCATCATGTTTCTTTTCTAAGATGCCAGAAAATTCTAGTAATGAAATCACTCCTGTCAGTTAATGCACATGATTTCAGAATGTCTCTGTTAGCATGCAACTATGTTTCCATTTGTTTCTTTTCAGACATGAATGCTATCAGGAATGAGTGATTATACTGCTAACCACTCCATTTAGGAGGGTCTGGAAAAGGTCAGAAGCAGAGAACAATTTGGGGGAGAGAAGGTTGAGATGACAATATATTCATCCTGACTCCTGGGCTCTGCTCCTAGGTTCACTGTACTTCATTCATCTCGTGTCCCTAGCTTTCAGTACAGTGCATGACACAGAAGAGCCCACAATCTCTTGTCCTCAATTCCAAAATCTAAAAAGCTTTAGAAATAGCACATTTTTAAAGAAACCAATTTGTAGCAAAACATGTCCTGAAGTGAGGTGAGCCTATTTTTAGTCTTCTTTATTTATCCACTTAGTGTGAATGTTTTGATTGCTGCAGAAATATTAATGTACTTGATTATGGGATGCTGCCCCAGACCCTGCTGGAGATGTTGCATAACACAGTTTAGATACAGTTTGCCTTTATACAATCTGAAAAATTCGAAATTCTGAAATATATCTGGCCTTTGGGGTTTTGAGTAAGAGATTGAAGAAAATTCCATGTATTCAGGTGCTTTCCAAGAGCCAGGCAGTTCTCTATGCACTTGAAACCCAATCCCTTGTTGCAGCAGGCATGAGAGACATGTTATAGGGTGGAAAGGGAAGGGCTTTAAAAGTTGACCTACCTGAGTTGCAATTCCAACTCCATCACTTAACCACCTGTATTTCTTTGCACATGATTGGTTTTCCTTCCCTTGCCTCATTTTTCTCATCTGAAAATGGAAGATGATAATAGTGGTTCCCCAATAGGATTGTAATGGTGTTTAAATAGCTGAGGAGGTATGAAACACTTAGAACTGTGCTTCCCCAGAATTATTATTGTTAATTATTGTGGTAGAACTGTGATGGTGTGGTAAAGCTGTGATGTGAGATCTGTGAGGTTAAATAATTTACTCATGCTCAAATATCTAGAAGTCATTGAGGAGGGCTTATCTGTAAGGTCATTAAATCAATCATTTTGCCCTTGTATTCTATTACATGTCTGCAGATGGTGGAGCTTTAATGATGCGAATGAAAAGGGTGAGAGAACAAGGGACTGCTTGAGAAAGGTCAGGCAGTAAGGATTCTCCTGTGGGGAGTCTGCAGCAGCCAGGTGCTCTCTGCTAAGTAGCAGGAGGAAGAAATAAGAGGCACAGATAAAAGTAATTCAAACTTTTGCTTACTTTCCTTTAGTGCTTAGGATTGGCCATATCTTCATTGCTGTAGATATGCAGATGTTCTGCATAGATGGGGAGTGGAAAAAAATGATTTAAGCATGCAGAAAGGTAAAAAAAATAATGTTGGCAGTTGAAAAGCATTTAATTTTGTTATCAGAGTTATTAATTCTTAAAATAAGAATGGAGAATTCCTGGTGTTTTTAGAAATTTATTGAAGTCCTAAATCCTTATATCTGGAGTCAAAACTCAACAGCCATTTTAAATGAATGGAACCATTGAGTTTTTCCTTCAATTTCCATTGAAGACTCTTATGAGACACCATTATTTCAATAAGGCTCTCTTTGAGGTATTCATTTGGAAGCATGTATTCAATGCATTTGAAGAACAAAAAGTATGAGAACAATTCTGCTTCCAAATATATGACTAAACCAGAAAATCATGAAGAAATTAATGTTTTTCTAAAAGCATGAATTATCAGAAATGTTAAGAATGGAAGACATTGGAAGTTACTTCAAATTCCACCAAAACATTCTCACTTGTTCAGTTTTATAGTGAGTTTTTAAATGTTCAAAGAATGATAATTTTCACAATATACTATGTATTTCAGAGCATAGATTTTTTAAAAAAAATTTTCAAGTAAATTTTTACAAATATCTACTTGTTTTGAATGTGATAGTGAAAATTGTATAGCAAATTTAGTTATAAATATAGAATGCCAGATTACTAAATATAATCCTAGCAAATTCAATTCAAGTATATATTAAAATATTGACCAACATCATCAAGTAGGATTATGTTAGGCCTTAGAAAAAATTTTTGATATTAGAAAATTTATTATTAAAACAAATTCTGTCAGTACACAAAATAAGAAATAATACAGTCTGAAACCAAAAGAAAAAAATTAGAACTTTAGTATTGCACATACTAAAATTGTTAGTTTTCCTTCCACCAGGAAAACCATTGATGAAACAGACCTGGTTAATGCACAAACCTGAACCTTAAAGGAGGCTTGATATAGTTAAAAATTAATGGCACCTACTCAACATTTTTAAGGTCCTGCTATGTTATAAGAATTTGATTTATATAGAAATAACAAAACAGATGTGGTCTTCTCATGGAATTTGTAGTAGTAGAAGCAGAAAATGAGTGTGATGCCTATAACATAATATAGTAACTTTTAAACTAGATGGAATGGTACAAACTTTTGAGAATTTAACATTTTTATACTTCTAAAAAATTTTATGTTGAGTATGTACTACATTGATAAGGAGACATAAACAAGAAAATCATAAATTCTGGAGTTATTTATTTAATGCATTTATGCAATTTCTATTCTTGGTAGTTAGCACAAAGCCTGAAAATACAGGATGATCAATAAATGCTTTTTGTTAGTGATCAAGATACAATGCAATTTGTAGTTTTAGTTTGTACAGAAAGTTAAACTGAAGAAACTATGTCTATTAGTAAAACAGTAGTAGAAATATTTTTGAAAAATCAATATTCATATATTTGCAATGAGACTAGTAATAAAAACTAAGTCATAATGTACAAATAGTCAACTTTATTCTACAAATTTGTTCTGATGAAAGCATGAAGACTTACATGCATAAAGTAGTCTAGAGAAAAAAATAAGTTGACTTTAATAACCCACTAAGTCCCGAATTTTTAATTCTGCAAGTATTTCAGTGAAATTGACACAGGTATATTAAAATAGATGGAAAATTATCGCCTAGAACTTATATATATTATGTTAATTAATATTTTTATATCTTATTATTACATAATTATATATTATATATATTATGTACTATATAAAAGTTTTATACATGTTCTACATCTTTGGAAGGATGGGACTAAATGATTTAAATATTTTTTTCTCACATAATTGGAATTGATATTCAATTGTACAAAATTTTTTGAATGCTTTGTTAGTTTCTTCTGGTTTTCTGATGTAGGAACAACCCTTTAAAGTGTGTCAGATTGAATCCTCATGATTTTTGTCTAAAATGAAAAACAAACCAACTAAAATTGATGAAGATGATAAAGGGTCATCTTTATTTTCTGAGATCCAATTGATTTTCACTTTTAAATATTCTTTACTCTCTGAATGGCTCATAGATCAGTAAAATATCCTGTCATTTCATGCGGAAAGCCAACTTTTTATTAATGCTCTGATTTAGTCGTATAGTTGAGCTGTTTAATAGTGGAAAACACATCAAATGTTAGAACAGTTTGGTGAATTTTTTATAATGATCAGATTTAATTCTTATTCTTTTGTCATTTCCTTTCGTTTAGTGTATTTCTGTTTTTCATATTTAACCTTGAAGTGAGACCACCTCCTGGTCCGTTTCTTTTCTATAAGGATGAAACCATCAAGCCCAAAGACAGAATAGTCATATACTTGTTGTCTATTACCTAATCTATTTGTTGATAGGTGCCATAACTTTTCCATGCATGCTCTTTTCCCTCTTGAATCCCTCTTGAGTAGGGCTTAAATGCTTGCATCATTATGAAATAGCAGTCTTAATTCTGAATTTCTTGCTTCGCACTGACAGTACAGGTTTTTTTTGTATCAAAAACTTGGAATTTCTGACTCCAAATCTAGGATACTTTTTAGTTTATAACGTAGTATTCAAGAAGATTTTTAATAGTCTACAAAACACAATTTCAAGAAACAAACCTTTCATTGCCTTCAACATGAACAGTGACCCTGCTGAATGAATCTGATCTTGATTACATTAAGATTTTCAAGAATCATATTCATATTGTCATCCCTGTGGAACAATTTCCCAGTTTCATTTTTACCCACCACCTGATTTCTTTTACAAGAGGTTTATTTTCTAAGAAAAGCTAGTAGATCTCTGTGCGAGTGTTAATTTACATGGTACAGTGAAGCTGCCTCACTAAGCACAGCTGTGAGTCAGTGACTCACTTGTGATGTAGAAGGGTCTCTTGACTACTTCATCAGTATATCATCTCTGGGCCATGCCTCCAGCATGTTCCTGGCAATATGCTGTATTGTAGAGGTTGAAAAGATCAGTCAGTATTTTCCTTGAGCATTCCACATTCAAGAATAGGGAAGCATTAAGGTGAAGATTGAGCACTTGATTCTTGGAGAACATATTTAGTCTGTCTTGATATCAACTTATGTGATAATATATAAAATATGGAACATTATTGTTTGCCTCTGTTCTCATTTCCTCCTTTGAAAGAAAACCCCCAACTTTGTTAAGGTAGCCCACATATCCTTACATAGATGTTTGTCTCAAATGATGCTACTCCAAACCCAGATAGTGGTGGACCTAACTGGTCCAAGAACAATCCCATTCCTCTTCTCATGAATTGTTCAATAAGACAATGAAATTTTCAGCCAAGCCTCCAAGGGGACATTAGGAGAAAACCTTCCATTGCCAAAAAAGAGAACTTAATTTTCCTTCTCTGTATGACATTATATCTGGATGTGGTGACAGACTGCTGTTTGACTAAAGATGAAATGAACAAGGCCAGAGAGAAGAACAATTAAACTGACCTGGCAACTTGATGACCTGGCTGAACTAATGAGTCAACAAATCTAAAGACCCTTTTTCCTTTGCTTTTTCAGAAAAACATTTTCTATACTTTAAGCCAATTTGAGTTGCTATTCCTTGTTAATTGTAACTGAAAGCACCTTAGGTAATACAATTCCCAATTTTATTCCAATTCAGAAATTCTTTAAAAATGTGTGTTTTATAAAAACACATGAAACTATTGGAATCCTGTAGCATCATTCAAACTTAACTGGACATCTTGCATTTATCTGGCAATCCTATTCTTAAATGGTTTTTGAACATTTGGGTTAGATGTCATTTCAGTCATGTTATGTTGCAGTTAAGTAAAACCCTTGAGTCTTAGTGCTTTAAGAAAAAGTTTTATTTCCTACTGATATTTCATGTCCATTATGGGGTAACAGAGAAGGCCTATAAATTGTAGCAGTTTGGGTATTTACCATTTCAAGGTTGCTTCTTACTATGCCAGAGTGGGGGGAAAAAGCTTTGGGGAGTCTTGCATTAGCAGTTAAATGCTCTGGTCTGAAAGTGACACACATTATTGTCCCATGTAACTTATTGACTAGAAAGAGTCCCTGGCGTGCATCAGTTAAACAGGAACCAAGAATACAGTCCCATAATGTCCTGAGAAAGAGGGATCCTGGAACTACATGAAGAACAGCACCAATAACATAATCCCTAAATAGAATTCCCCATAGTAGTCTACCCTTTCTTATGCCCCCATAGGAGTTTATTTGCAATTCTATAATGATATTATTTTATTCTAACTTACACACTTAATTGTTGTTTAATTATTTTACCCTGTGGGATAGAATTTATTGATGAGGCAGGTCCTATAATTGGATTTATCAACAGATGTTGCATCTTGCCCTGGAGGCCAGTGTTCACTGAGCCTCACCCGGATCCTGGCCCTCTGAGTTTGGCACTTCTTCCCAGGTTTGTTGTTGAGATGTCTATGTTGTGGTCTGCATTGGTCTGACAAGTTCTAATTTTCTCCTGCTGTTTCCCTGACGGTTCCATAGGGCAGGCAGAAAGCAGCTGCCTCTGGTCCCAGGCAGAGCATGGTTTCCATGTTCTCTGCTATCACCGGCTTGGAGGAATTAATGTGGTTTTAATTTTTTTAAACTTCTCTCTATTCCACTATCCTTTCAATCATGTCAGATAGTTAGATGTTTATTCAGATAAATAGATAAGCACATATGTGTAGATCCATAGTAAATTTAATAAAATTTAAATGTTCACTTTTCAAATGGGAGGTTTCTTTTGAATCCATTTGATATAAATAACCAAATTTTGGTGGATGGCTGCCTGAAATAGATCACCTTTTATGTACAACTCAGAAGACACATTTCAATAAATAAAAAGAATGGAGAAATAGAATTTTTATGGTGTTAAACTCCAAATGAAGGCAGGAGTGAATGAGCATTTTAATATCTGAAGAGGAGTGCATCAGAGACAACGTGTGTACTCTAATAGAGAAAGTTCATTTGTGTCTAAACAAGGAACATTTTCAGACTATACAACACTGCTGTGCAGTTTCCATCTCTCTCATGGAGAGAATGAAGAAAGATATCATAGATTATTTGTTATTCTTTATTTTTACTAGAGGAATCCATGTGCCATAGCATCAAGAGTGATTAAGATGGTATTCAATTTGTATATCCTAGAACATCTGAATATTAGTTTTATATATCTGCATTAATTTTATGACATTTTAGTCACATTAATAACATTTAGGAGTTCTGATCAAGTTTAATTAATGATCTAGAATATTCAAGTTTGCTATTTGTTTCTATTCTCTGATTAAAAGAGTCAGTTAAAAAAAAGTTAGAAACATAAGGAAGGACAGTATTTAACCTAAACTTGGTCAGAATTCCTATTAAAGAAATTTGCTTTTAAAATGACTTTTTTATTGGGAAGGATAAAATAATTTCCTAAAGATAAAAAAATTAAATTCAGAAGATGGTAATGAAAATACCCTGAAATAGATTGCACTGGTTAAAATTCCTCCTAAAATGTTCTCTGATGCTCAGGGAAAAGAAAGTACAAATTGAGTTTGATTGATTAAGAGATTTATATATGAAGATGATGTTATGGGACTGAAGTAAGAGGCAGGTTTTTTTATGCATACTTGAGCTCCAAAGCATTGGAAATAATTAAATATTCAAATAACATGATGAATATTGCAGGACAGGTTTATGTGAATTTTTTTGGTGTCTTCAATTTAAATTTATTTTTTGAATCTTAGGAAACTCCTTCATTATGATGAACTTTCTGTTCAGAATTCATTTTTGCTTTCACCCCCTAAATCCTGTTTTAAAATGCTGTGTATATTTCCAAAAGGTTATATATTTGTGTATATTTCCAAAAGGTTATATATTTATAGAGAGTCTTAATGAAGCAGGCAATCAATCACAGGCATGAAATTGCTCTAAGGAGAAAAGCTTGGTTTAGGCTAATATGAAAAAACAGGAAGTGGATTTGTAAAGAATGTGGTATTCTTTATATGCATTTCCAGCAACACCACTTAATTTGTTTGTGAAAGAATGGGGAAAGATGGAGAGGTGGGAAATGTGGAAACAAAAATGATTCATTTGTAGTTCTCACTATTTTCCATGCAAATTGTAGAATAATTTCAATTGTATCTTTGTTAGCGCTCATAACTAGTGTCCTTTCTTTTGTCAGACATAGGAGTGTGAAATCAGTGAATTTAAAATTATCATGGACTCAGTTTTAAATAGTTCAGTTATAGTCTTGTAGAAAAGTGCTCGTTTCTTCTTTGACTTGTGATTTTTTTGCTACTGATGTAATGAAGGATAAAAGAAGGCTCAAGTAATGATTATGGAGTAGAATTAGTAAATAATTTTATAGGCAAATACAAAATTTTTACTGGTGACAGTGTTCTAAGTGATGGTAGTTATTAGTATGATAATTGGTAGTAGGTATATAATAGTATAGATGGCATGTAAAAGAAAAATATAGCATATTATAGAATTCTTGAAATTGGTTATTAAATGGTTTTCTGTTAGGTCTGGCATCTCTGAAAGGGTTTAATAATTGCTACTTTTGCTTCTCTCACAGTTCTGCCTGGATCTGTGGTTGTAATAATTTTACCTTGTCAAAGCTGGCTCCCATCAGGGGGTTAGAAAACCCTAAATTGGTGCTCTAGGGATTTAGGAGGAAGCAGCAGACACATGGGAAATGGAGCTGGGTAGCAATCTTGTGGAACTGTGTCCTGGCAGTTGCAGCCTGTCAGTGTTGAAACTTGAACTTGGTTGAGGCATATTCACTTAAATGCCAACCAAAGGGTGTAAAAGTCCAGCACTTTCTAAGATCTCAGTTGCCATCACATAGCAGTGAATGCTTCCATTATTTTTAAATTTAAATTTCCAGGCTGATGCAACTTGATGAACTGACATATCGGTAGTTATTAGAGAGGCAAAGATTGATTTACAAATAGCCTGATGCTCTCTCAGCAGCCGGGAGAATGAAGGTACAGGGCAAAGTTGATGTACTTTCTGCTTTACTTTTTCTTGCCAGGATATGCCATAGAATACAAATTTGAGTACCACAATTTACACATAAGCTCTGTAGATGGATACCTTGAACAGGCTAATTCTTATTTGAGACAGTTGACGTTCTTAAAAAATGAGGACAAATCAATAATTACAATAAAAATATGCATTGTTTCTTATTTGTATATCAGACTGGTAGTAGTATGATATATAATGATAAATACTTCTGTTGGAATTCTAAGATGGCCTTGTGCTGGTTGTTATGGTTTGGATATGACGTGTCTCCTAAAAGTTCATGTGTGAGACAATGCAAGAATGTTCAAGGTGAAATTCTTAGATTATGAGAATAATTACATAAGTGGATTACTCCATTTGGATAGATTAACTGGGTGCTACCTTGTAGAAGATGGGGTGTGGCTGGAGGAAGTAGGTCACTACAGGCATGACTTTGGGATTTATATTTTGTCCTTGGCACCTTACTCACTATCTGCTTCCTTGCCATCAGGTCCTGAGTGTCTTTCCTCTGCCACACCCTTCTGCCACAATGTTCTGTCTCATCTTGGACCCAGAACTATTGAGTCTGCAGACCATGGACTGAACCTCTGAAACCATGAACCAAAATAAACTTTCCTTTCTCTAATTTCTTGTTAGATCTTTTGGTCACAGTGACAAAAGGATGACTAACATACTGGTATACACAACCTATATAATCATTTCCCTTTCAGCATGGCTGTGGTCTGTTAATCAGAAGGGATATCATTTCTTAATTGGGTTATTATACATATGGCAAAGGTGAAAGGATTTTGTAGGTGTAATTAAGACTCCTAACCAGTAGTGTTTAAGTTAATCCACAGGGGGACTATTCAGGGTAGATGAGACTTAAATCAGGCAAGCCCTCTAAGGAAAGTCTAAACCTTAAATAATCAAAAAAGTCAGAGACATTCAAATCAAGAGAAATTCTTCTGCTGGCTTTGAAGGAGTAAGGTGCTATGTAGTGAGGCCAGATAGCTACCACCTCAGAACAGTCCCTAGGAGCTAAAGACTAGGTTGACAGCCACCAAGAAAACGAGGACCTCAGTACTATAGCAACAGAGTTCTAGCAGGAATCTGAATGAATTTGGAAGAGGATTTCACGCCCCAAAGGAGAATGCAGCCTAGCTAGCACCTTGATAGAGCCTTGTGAGATCCTGAGCAGAGAACTCAGATCCTGGACTGTACCAGGACTTGCAACTGACAGAAACTTTAAGACAATAAATGGATGTTGCCCAGAAACCTGGATAAGTTTATATATGAGAACTGTTGACAAAGGGCAACATCAACAGCATATTTAAAATAAAATAACTGCATCATGATAACACATTAGTCTTATTGATTCATGTATAATGGGTAGAGTTGATATCTTGGGGGAAAGCCTAATTTAATAGGCTGTAAATAAATAACATACATAAATATTTGTTTTGTTTTCCTAACAAGTGGAACATATTTACTGCAGGGAATACATTTGAGTTTTTCATCTTTAAACTCAGTGGATGAATTAGATGACCTACCTGTATCTGTCTGTATCTAGATCTAGGATTCTTGATTCATAAGAATCTCAAAGTTTGGAAGGAAAGCTTTTAACTAGAGGCAGCTTTGTGAAAAGAACATTGGAAGAGCTGAACTTTCTCCTGGGCTGCTCTGCTATTGCTGTGTGACCTTGAGCAAGTCACTTAACCCCTCTAAGCCCCTGTTTCATTCTGTAGAGATACTTACCCCAGTTGACTCAGAGGAAAATTCAAATCACAGATGAAACTGTTTGAGAAAGAGCTTGTCAAATCTTAAAGCTCTAATTACTTCTAAGTCATCACCTACCTCTTTGTTATATTCTGTACTTAGAATTCTAGTAACTTGGGGAAAGAAGGTAGTTATGATTTTAGAACAGAAATCAAAACGTATTTTTCTTCTACTTGATCATGGTAGATTAGAACAACATTTGGAACAATTAAAGTAGACAAGGTAACCCATTTCCACCTTCTATTCTGTAAAGTTGTTTTTCTTTCCCAGGCAAAGGAAACAATTGATGATCACAAGAGATCAGGTCCTTGGTTTAAAAACCTTATGGTTTCAACAGAATCAACAATGTTCTCATAGTACTGCTGCTTTTGAAAGAGTAAAAATTTCTAGATATTTTAGCAGAAAAAAAATGTAGATGCTAGTATGCAAGTCTTTTTATCCTCTTTTGTTAACTCTAATTCTCTGAATTTCTTTTCCCTGTTTATTTCTCTAATTTCACTAAGAAAAAAGAAAAAAAAATAACAATAGTAATTATGAAAACTGTATTTTAGGAATAGACTTTCAAAGTTTGGTCTTAGTTTTAAAATAGACCACATATAACATTATATGTTACTTAAAATAAATAAGTAATTTATATGAGTTTTTGCTTTCATAGGAACTAAATGAAAATTTTCCTTGGAATCTGGTAGTCTTATTATTCAACAATCTTCTTATCTCTCTTTTGATTTTGTAAATTCTAGCAGAGTACTTTAAAAATATTTTTTTAAATTGTCAATGGACCTTGATTTTGCTAATTTATATGTGGTGCCAAGATTAAAACCCAGTGCCTCATTCATGCCAGGCAAGTGCTTTACCACTGAGCTACAACCTCAGCCCCACTGTTTTATTTTAGAGCTTTAAATGTTCTTATCACCAAAGAGCATCATTGAAAGTCACAAATTCTGAGACATCTGTCCAATTTCATTGATCATTATTAATTCAACTAGGCTCAGAGTTGTTGCATTTTAATACCTATTTTGTGATTATCATTGATTAGTCTGTTCATTAAAAAAGCATGTTTGCTTCATGTCCAGTCTTTGCCAGACAATGGGCTATGTATGAGGGTAGAGGATTTATCTGGGAAAGAACATGAGGGCCTCAGAAAAAAATCAAACCCAACTAGCTATCTGTTTGAAAGAATGATTTAATTACTATGATTTAGTCATGGTTGCACTAGTGCCTAGGCTTCAAAAAACAAGGCTATGTGTAGTAAATTCATTGGTGGAGAGATAACTGACAGAAGAATAAGGAGAAGGGGGGGGGCGGATAGGAGAAGGAGGAGGAGCAGGAAAGGAAGAGGAGGAGAAAATGTTTACTCTTTATTTTTTTGTGTTTGTCTATCTCAACTGAATTTTAATGATTAAAAACATCATCCACCTGACTTTCATAAAGAGAGGTATTTCATCTACTACTACTTGGATTGTTCTCATAAGAAAATCTGTATAAACAGTCATAGCTATGGCCTAAACCAAGGAAGAGTGTCTTTAAATAAAAGATTGTGTAAACTTCGCTTCAAAAACTGTTAAGAGGTTTGAAATATTTCTTTTTGCCAAATTATATACATTGCAAACTTCCATAGACTAACACATTATTTATAAACCCCACTGAATGCCAAAATAATTTGGGGTTGAGTTTGGTAAAGAAATGAATTTTTTCATAATTGAACATTTCTCCCTCCACACCTTGTGGTTAAAGAAATAGAGAATGTAGTTGTTAAAATGAAAGAAAATAAAAAGCTTTTGGTTGCCATTTGTGATTCTAGAACCAACTAGATTTTATTTAATTTTGCCATAATTATATTTTTCTCAGTAAGTTTATGTGAAACTTATTGGTGTATGGAAACCAGGAAGTCAATAATTATAGCCTCATTGTTGGGAGTGGGGGTCTAGAGACAAGCTGGGTGCGAAGCCCAGTGCTACCACTCTCCAGTTTCTTCATCCTGTTATGCAGTTTCCTTCTCTGAGTCATTCCTTGTTTTTCAAAACAGGACTAGTATTGATTCATATTTGTAAAGAACTCAACACAGTATCTGGCAAATACATGATAAGTGTTTAATAAGTACTCCTTAGTCTTGTATTCTATACACTATTTACTATGTATACCTACTAGCCAGGCATAATAAATACTCAAGAGGAGAGATTTTGTAGAATAATAAACTTTGTAGAATCCCCCCACCCCCAGTCCTTGATTGCTTTGCTCAGCATAGCCATGCCTTTCAGGTTTTCTTGAATCATTTATTAAAAAACAGCAATTTTCATTTTGTCCGTTTCAGAAGGATGAATGAAGAACAGCTAGAATAGATTTGGTACTTGGCAATAGCAATTCAGAATCACTTGGATGTTGAGTTCATTTTTGTCTCTGGCAATCTCATAGTATACATTTTAACAAAGAGTTGCTATTCAAATATGGAAGATAAAAGGCAGAGATTAAAATAAAATTGGAAATGATGATTGAGGATTTAAGAAAATTTTTTTATTTATTAGAGATCAAGGCCATCAAGGGGTTAGAAAATCTGCATGATCATGCATACAGTTCATTTTAAAATAGGGGTTATATGAAAAAGGAAAGAACTTTTTAAATGAGACCAATAAAACACTTGTTGGACAAAATGCATGATTTAATAACTTAATCTATCTTAGCAACAAACCACAAATAAAAAGATGTTAAACATAATGCAATTACAATTCAGATTGGTGGAAGAAGGACACTTCTGCTAAGGCAACCCTTGTTATCAGTCTTTATTTATTTTTTCTTTATTGCTTGGATCTTTGTTTATGCTGACCTCCAAGTTATTTTCTTTGTGCAGCTTCCTTGCTGTGTCATTCCTGTCTTTACTTATGATTTTCTTTACATGCACTACATTTATAAGTGACTCATACTTTTAATTATTATTATGTCTAAAGAAAAATGTAAACTATAAGGAACCATTTCATATTTTTGAGAAAAATGCTAGAGAATTTTTAGTTCATCTATTTCCTGTCTGTTATATTTACTAAATAGTTTTCATTTTACTAATAAAAAATGTGTATTTGATCCATGCTGTTGCTAAATAAGAACAAAAAGAGAAAATTAAAATACTGATAACAGAGAAGAGAATAAATTACCCTTCACTGTATGCCTGCAGATAAGCACCATTACTATTTGGATGTACACTATTTTATATTTTTAAAATGTTCATGTTTTTATAAACATACACATGAGTTCATTTAGAGTACAACTTTTATTTTCTAAAAAGTAAGTTGTAACATAATACATTTTTGTTTCTTTTGTTCACCTAATGTAGACAATGCAATTTTTATGTAGATTTGCATGGTGATTTTAATGGAAAGGTACAATTATTTAATGAATTTCTACTTTTGAACATTTAGAATATTTATCAAAGACAGGAATGGGTGGGCAAATGTTTAGAGCATGGTGACCAGGGTGAAATTTCCTTGGTTCAAACGTTAACTGTCACTACTGAATGAGTGTTCTTTGGAAATTTCTTCATAACTCTGTTTCTCAGTTTCTTCATAGGCAAAATAGAAATTTTAAAAATAATCTCCGAGTTGTGAGAGTTTAATGAGTTAAGGATAAGCATTGTAACATTTGTATAATTAAATTTAATTTGAGACTGAAAGGGCAGAGAGAAATATCATACACTATCTCATTGCAACAAAGTTCTATAAAGGGAGAGGTCTGAACAAACATACTGCAGGTCTTACCCTTATACATTTATATCCATCGATGCCTTGAATCATACAGAAACATAAAGCATCTCTCATCCAACTAGGTTCCTTATTGAGTTAAATATTTAGCCTCTTAGACTATCTAATTAATAGCAGAAAAGATGAATCTGTTCTAGAGAAAAGATTTGCAATTTAGCTTTGGGTTTTTAAGCCAATACATAGTAATTGTACATAGTTATGGGTGCAATGTAATTGTTTGATATTTGCTTATAATTTATGATGATCAAATCAGGGTAATTAGCACATTCGTCACCTCATTTACCGTGTGTGTGTGTGTGTGTGTGTGTGTATGTGTGTGTGTGTATGTGTGTGTGTGTATGTGTGTGTGTGTGTGTGTGTGTTGGGAACATTCAAAATCCTCTCTTTAGCTATTTTGAAATATCCAGTTAGTTATTGTTAACTGTAGTCACTGTACTGTGCTATAGAACACTAGAATTTATTCCTTCTAATTAACTGTCATTTTGTGCCTATTAACCAACCTTTATCTACCTCTCTCTTCCTTATTCTTTCTAGCCTCTAATAATGGAAATTCTATTGTTTAATTTTATAATATAACTTTTCTAGCTTCCACACATGAATAAGAACATATGATATCTGACTTTGTGTGCCTGGCTTATTTCATTCAACACAATGCTCTCCAAGCTCATTCCTGTTGCCATAAATGACAGAATTTTATTTTTTTGGCATTGTGTGCATATATTACATTTTCTTTATCCATTCATCCATTGATGGACACATAAGTTGCTTCCATATATTGGCTATTATTAGTACTTAAAATAAACATGTGTTTATTGCAATAAACATGAATGTGTAGACATCTCTTCAACATATCATGTCATATCTTTTGGATATATACCCAGTAGTGGGATCTCTGGATCATATAGTAGTTCTCTTTCTACTATATATTTTTTAGTAGAAAGCTTTGTATATTTTCCACAAAGACTGTACTAATTTACATTTCCACCAATAGTGTGTATGGGTTTTCCTTTCTTTACATTCACAGCAGCATTTGATATCTTTGTTTCTGACAATAGCCATTCTAATCAAAGTGGAATGATCTTATTTTAGTTTTGATTTGAATTGCCCTAATGGTTAATGATATTGAGAACTTTTTGTATACCTGTTTGACATTTGTATGTCTTCTTTAAAGAAATGGCTATTATTATATTTTAATATTTATTATTATTTTTGTTTATTTGTTGAATTGTTTTAGTTCCATATTTTTGTTTTTAATCCATTGTCACATGAATAATTTGAAAATATCTTCTCCCATTCTACAAGACTGTCTCTTCAGACACACAGCAGACACACAGATGATCCAGATACTGGGATTAACAAACATGAATTTTAGCTACAGCTGATACATTAAAGTAAACCAAGGAAAAATGAAGGCAATGGGTAAAAGATAATTTCATATTATTCAAGAGAATAAAATGCATATTCTACTAATGCACATGTTAAAAATTCATTGGGCTAGATTAGCAACATACTGGTGAGGACAGAAAAATGTCTCTGCAATCAAAGGACAGGCTAATGGAAAATATCCAAAATGAAACAAAAAACCAATAGAAATGGCATAAAAACTTAAGAGGTCTTGAGAACACAATCAAATGGTACAAACAATGTAAAACTGGAGTAATATGGGAAAGAATGCTAGAAACAATATTTAAAGGGATAGTGGCTGAAAAATTTCCCAAACTAATACATTTCAGGCTTAAGAATTTCAGTGAGGTACAAGTGAGAAAAGGAAGCAGACTTAGGCACATTATATTCAAATTGATAATAAGTACAAATAAAAGTAAACCCTTAAAATCCCATGGAGAATTCTTAGAGGCATAGAGAACTATTGAATTCAATGGAGGAATACATTTGTTGTTCATATTTTAACATATTATGGATAAAGGAAGATAATGGAATAACATATTTAAAACATAATGACAAAATATGCCAGCCTAGAGTTTTATATCAAAAGAGAATATCATTCAAAAATTCAAGGGATGCATTTTAAAATAAACCAAGGTGGAGAGCTCTTATTACCAGAATACTAACAGTATGATAAATATTAAATGAAGTTCTTCATACTAAAGAAATTTATTCCAGAATGTAGGAAAGGAGCTGCAGAAAGAATGAAGAGAACTGGATGTGGATAAATGTCAAAAGCAATGACTAAAGCAACAAATATAAAGCTAATTTATGTAGCTATAAAAATATAGTATGCTAATAGCCACAACAGAAAAAAAAGGAGAAATGAAACTATTCAAGTTAAGATTCTTGAATTGCTTGGGAAGTTGGTAAATAATAAGTTAAGAGGACACATTGGCGTCTTGAGGGTAACTTTGAGTCACAAAAATGTGTAACTAAAACATTAATGAATATAAATGAAATAATTTAAAAAACTACTAGATTAATCCAAAGGAGGACAGGGAAAAAGAATCAAAGGATAAAGAAGTAATGAGACAAGGATGTACAGTAACAAGATAGTAGATCTAAAACAAAATACAACGGCAGACACATTATACATATAAAACCATTATTTAACCAGATTGAAAAATAAAGAAACATGATCAAATTATATTCCAAGAACTCTTCTATAGATTTATCTAGTATCTAAGAAATTTTGCCTAATCCAAGAAGACAAAAATTTACTCCTGTTTTCTTTTAAGTGTTTTTTTCATTTAAATTTTGGTCTACTATGCACTTTTGCTGAATGTCTATATGTGGTCCAAGTTAGAGATCCAGCTTTCTTCTTTTGCATGTAGATAGATGTCTAACAGTTGTTCCAGCACCACTTGTTGAGAAGGCGATTATTTCTACCATTGAATTGTCCTGGCACCCTTATGAAAATCAATTGACTATAAATGTAAGAGTTTATTTCTGTCATTTCAAGTCTACTCCATTGATCTACATGTCTATTCTTAGGTTAGTACTACATTGTCTTAATTACTATAATTTTGTGATGAATATTATGATGAAGAAGTGTGAATCCTTCAACTTTGCTCTTTTTAAAGATTGCCTTGGCTCTATAGCCCTTGCATTCCCAAATAAAACCTAATATCTTGATCATTATGATTAATTCTGTTATGTATTATTAGCTTCATTTTATTAGTATATTTGAGAAAGACTTTTGGTGTACATTTATAAAGGATATTAGTTCATAGTATTTTTGAGCTGTCTTAATGATTTTGGTATCAGTATGATTCCATGATAATCAGTATGATTCCATGATAATGTTATCATGGAATGACTAAAAGTATTATTTTTCTTTTCTATATTGGAATAGTTAGTGAAGGAGTGGTACTAATTCTTTTTTAAACATTAAGTAGAATTCACTAGTAAGACCACCTGGGTAGTTCATCTTTCTTGATGGGAGCTTTTGATTACTACTTCAACCTCTATTTGTTGTAGGTCTATTGACATTTTCTCTTTTCTTCAGTTTATCTTGGTAGTTTGTATATTTCAGTTATTTAATTTGTTGTTTTATAGTTGTTTGTAGTATTCCATTGTAATTTTTATTTCTTTAAGTATAGTATTATGGTTTTTTATTCTGGATTTTAGTCATTTGGGTCTATATTCTCTTTATTTCTTTTTTATTTTTTGCTGATTTTAGATTTGTCTTTCTGATTTTTTGAAAGTACTAATATCTAGCTTTGTTGATTTTCTTTCTTGTTTTCCTATTTTCCCACTTATTTCTACTCTCATCTTCATTGCTTTTTTCCCCTTCTTCCTGTGTTTGGCTTTCTTTGCTCATTTGTCTGATTGTTTTTGGTGGAAGTTTAGGTTATTGATTTGATATATTTTTTATATTTGTGTTAAGAGCTATATTTCCCTCTAGACTGCTTTAGCTTCATCTCATAAGGTTTGATGTTTTGCTTTTTGTTTTTGTTCATATTAAAGTATTTTCTAATTTATTTAAAGATTTCTTCTTCCATCCATTGGTTAAGAGCATATTGTTTTATCTTTGCCTACTTTAAAACTTTCCAAATTTGCTTCTATAACTGATTTTACTTTAATTGCATTGTAGTAAGTGAACATAGTTTGTATGATTTTTAAAACTTAGAGATTTATTGAGTTTTATTTTACTTCTGTCATAGTACATAAACTGGAGAATATTCCATGTGCTCTTTTGAGGAAGGTTATTCTACTAATGTTGGGTATAGTGTTAGGTCCAGTGTTTAAAGTCCTTTGAGTATTTTATTTCATTTTCTATTTTCTGTCTAGAAGTTATGTCATTATCTAAGTATATTATTGAAATATAACCCATTGTTGAATTTTTTATTCCTACTTGTAATTATGTCAATTTTTGCTTCATATTTTCTGGAGTTCTGTTGCTAGATGTAAAAATATTTATACTGTTTATGTTTTCCTGATGATTTGACCTTCTTATTTTTATAAACTACCTCCCCTTGTCTTTCATAACAATATTTGCCTTACAAATCTATTTTGTCTGATATACATATTGCCACTCCAAATTTCTTTTAGTTACTATTTGCATGGTATCTGCTATATATCTTTTTCCATCTTTTCAGTTTTAACATTGTGTTTCTGAATCTAATGTCTTTTGGAGGCAGCATATTGTTGAATCATTTTTAAAAATCCTTTCTGCCAATCTCTGTCTTTTGGTTGGAATACTTAATCCATTGACATATCATATTGTTTTTGTTTACAGGCAATTCAAATCTTTATATCAGTGCTCTCTTATATAAGCAATATTTATTCACTGGGATATATTAGCAGTTTTGTATAATTTACTGATGTCTGTTACTATAAATTTCGGTATGTTATTATAAACTAAGCACTTCAGCAAATGTCCACGGATATGAATCTTTATATAGATAATAGTGTGTTAAGAAAAACAGGTGTAATTAAATAATCTATAATTAGAAAGTTCAAGTATTCTGCCTTCTCACCTTCTGTAATATGTAATAACCATGGGTTTAATAATTAACATTGTTTTGAATCATTGTCCTACATATTTTGATGATGTAACATGCACTTGAAATCTATACATTTGAATTTCCTGAAATGACAGAAACAATAATTTTTAAATGAGAAACTACTTTTACAAATAGAGGAATTGAATTTCAATTGAATTTCAATAATTTATTATCTTGTATAGTAGATAATTAAGTATAATTAGTACTTAAAATTTTAATGACTAATAATTTGAATTAATTGACTCATATTTATATATACATATATAAGTACATACATATACCTATACATATGTGTGTGTGTGTGTGTGTGTGTGTGTGTGATTATATGATAACATACGGAAACAGAATGTCTTAGGTTAAGCAGAATGAATTTGAAAGCCAGTATATTTTTAAATGGATCCCTAAAAAGTATATTCTCTTTAGTTCAGTGATACAATACATGGAAAGAAATATTAAATTATAGACATTATAAACACTTCAGATCAAACTCCAAGCTAAAAATACACAATTGCTTCTGATCAGTTCCTCTTAGAATTTTTTTATGGATGGCCTATGGATTTGTGAGACAGCTGAACACGTTGGAAACACTAACAAAAAATGAAATAAAAATTTAAGTATGTGTCACAGCCATGTCTTGGCTTAAAAACAATGATTATAACTGCTAGATTGATGGACATTTTGGTAGTAATATTAATGCTTTAGTCAGCTTTGTTTATTTTGGCTCATGGCTTCAGAGATTCAGTCCAGGGTCATTGGACTCCATAGCTCTGGGCCTGAGATGAGGCAGGACACCATGATAGAGCAAGGCAGCTCAGAACGTGGTAGCCAGGAAACAGAGAGGGAGGTCCTCTCACCAGGGACAAAATACAAACTCCAAAGGCACAATCCCAGTGACCCACCTTTAGTCAAACCCAACTTGCCTATAGTTGCCTCCCAGTTAATCCATATCAGCAGATTAATCCACTGATTAGGATATAGTCCTCAATGTTATCATTTCTGTTATAAATATTCTTTCCTTGTTTCACACATGAGCTTTTGGGGGACATCTCATATCTAAACCATAACATACTAAAGCACATATTGACAGACTTTATTAAATGATATTTTGAACTACTCCTGAATGTCCAATTAGAATTCTTTTTTGAATTATTGATGCCAGCACAGAAATTTTTAGTTCAATTTTTTTCATCTATGAATATTGCTCTAGGTACCATACCATTGGTTGTTTTCATAAATTAAATAGATTTGGAATGGTAAATAAAACAGCAGTTGTTATAGGTCAGTGTTTAAAGTACTAGAATTTACTTCCAGAGCACAATCATGTCCTTCTTTCAGATGTCTGATGTACCTATTACCAAAATTCAACCTGTCAGTAGTTTAGTTCAGAGAAATGCACTCCAGTTGAGAATCAATAGGTTTGCCAAAATGCATTATGTGAAGACCCGCAGGGACGATGTCTACTGGTAAAAGATCAGATTTTCTAAGAATTGAAAATTTCTAGTTAGAGCACACAGTAGGATGTGTTAAACTGTGGAGCTGAGGGCAAGACCGAGCTTGAATCTCAAGGATATTCCTATGAGAGCAAACCAGAGCAGTGTGGAAGCAGATGCTTGTTTATTGTGAACAAAATGAAATGAGTCAACTTTAGTATTAAGTTGTGGTGTGTTGGGTTGCATGAGCACAGAGTGAACATGGGTGGGACCAACACACCCTTCTCTCCTTTGAATGTAATAGAAGTTCAGTAGATTACCCAAAGGGGAATGAAGGGAAGGGAGGGGGAAAAGGAATAGGAAAGACAGTGGAATGATTCTGATATAACTTTCCTATGTACATATAGGACTCACCACAGGGAATCTCTGCATCATGTACAACCACAAGACTGGGATCCTAATAGAATAAGATGTACTCTCCATGTTTGTATAAATAAGTCAAATTATACTCTACTGTCATGTATAACTAAGAAGAACAAAAAATAAAAATTCTAAACATTTTAAAAATACAAAAAAAAAAAAAGTATAGGAACTGGTACTGCCCACTCCCCTTCCCCATAAAAAAGAAGGTTAATGATGCTTATGTGCTGGATCTGTATTCTGTTTTAAAATGAGGCTAGTCATATAATAGGAAATTTAAGTGATGCATTAATGGTAACTCTTTGAAGAGAGCTCAGAGAGTTTCTGAGTCCAGGTCCCATCTGCTACAGGTTCTTAAACAAAGGAGACGTAGGATTTACTTCAAGGTTCTTTTAGAACATCCAGGGTTCACTTCACAATGGAAGCAGCAAACTTTACAGCGAGTTTAATATCAGCTTTGAAATGGGTCACAGTTAAAAGAAGTCTACTTAACAGAAAGCTTAGCAAAACTGTAAGGGTTAAAAACAATTAGCACTTCAAGTTTTTAGGTTTCAGAAAAGTACTTTCACTTCCTTTTACATAATCTCTATTTTTCAAATCATTAAAATTAGTCTCCAAATATGGTGATGATATATTTCTAACTTGTAGTTGAGATTATGCCACCAACTTCTTAAACAAAATGTTTAGAGTAAGTCACCATAGGCATTTTATACATGGGTTACATATCTATTTCATATTTTAAAAGTTTGACATTTCATAAGCATGTTTGTGTTTAACATTCTATTTACTGCTTAGAATTCTTTAGCTGTAAGTGGACAGTCAGTGTTAAAACAATCATGAATGTGCAGAAACTGAAATGAAACTTTTCCTCCTGAAAAGTGATATTTTTCACTGCATGGTTGATTTTAAAATCCCATATAAGGTCCCATTTAAATAATAGATTTCTCCCAACAACTCTTTGCTTATTCTATGTAATGATTTCACCGTAATATCTCTTTTATCTGGAGATAATCTGATCAATCCATTTCTCACCAGAATTTTTGGCCAAGGGAGCTAGATATACAAGGGCAGACAAAAAGGAAGCAAAGCATCAGCTTCCATTGTCATGGAAAAGCACATGACAATGACAACAACCACCTTCAGCCCCCTTTATTATAGTGGTCCTCTCCTCCTATGATCTTCCCTCCTTGGAGCAGCTGCAGCAGAGACCTTAGACTCCAGGGCAAAGGGAAGACACCAACTTGCCCCAGTCCAGACACTGACTCTTGTCCAGGCTTCAGGCTTCCTGCAGAGAGAGAGAAAGGGAGAGAGAGAGAGAGAGAGAGAGAGAGAGAGGGAGCCCTGAACCTGCAGATCCACTTTTACAATGAGCCAAATAGGTCCTCTGAGTGAAGACAATTTATAAGAGGGAAGATCTTCCCAACTGTAAGTACAGTAAATAAAAAGGAAGTAGGTCATGGCCTTGTCCTTTGAAAACTCTAGTAAAATACATGGACCAGGTGAATGCCCCAGATAGGTGCTGTCAAAGGAGCTGAAAATATTCCCTTCCATTAACCTGGAAGTAGGGTGAGGGATGAAGGTATCTAAAAAAGAAAAAAAAAAAAAGAAGCCCAAACAAAGGAAGAAAGAGAGGTTTTCTGAGGATGAGTAGGCAGCACAGACGTCATTAAGTCTGTTCTCTCCTCAAAAACCTAATACTTCACCGGGCAAGCCTCTTATTATACAGTTTTAGAAGCCTTGGTTTCATTTTAAATTTGCATGTGATTTAAGTTGTGATATCAGTCAGGGCAAAGCAATATCACAATGTTCAAAATAGCAAGATGTGACCTCTTACAGTTGGACTGCAAGAGAAGATAGAACAAAACTTTAGAAGTAATTAAATAGTCCCAAAGGCATACCTATCAGGTGCTGCCTTGTGTGCTGCAGAGTCCCCTAATCTTGAGCAGGCAGACCCTGAGTCAGTGACCTTACTATGTCAAAGAACAAAGTCATCATTTAGATGGAAGGCAACAACCCTGGCCATTTATAAAACTTTCAAAGCAGACCTTGGAATCCGTCTGTCTCTTATAAATAAGGAAATGGTATTGAGTATTCAGTCAAATTAGCTGAGATGGGTTTTACATAAATTTTAGAAAAATGTTTGTTTATTCTACATTTAATTTTTCTAAGCAGAAGTTTTACTTTTGAAAGAGTAAACTCCATGGAAAACTCTGTTATGCAGAAAGACTCACTAGGGTTAGGAGATGGAGAGGGAGCAGGGAGGAGGAAGGAGAGGGAAAGAAAGACACAATAATGTCTTTGTGTATTTGTTTCTAATCCCAAAGAAAACCTCACTTAATAGTTTGCCCTGTGAGTCCTAATTACTGTTGGTTGATTGAATGGGTAGTGTAAATGCTGGCAATATAGGCACAGAATTCACGATCTTGAAATACTTTATGTTACTCTGAGTTCTATTAATGTATCACCTCCCATCTTTGTTAGCATGTTTTCCTGTTTTCTGCGTGTGTATTGCTTCTTAATTGCTGGTGCTTTTTTCCACACTGTAAGATTCCATAATAATTCACCAAGGATGGAAGAAGATGGCTGTTTCCTCTTTCTATGAAAATTGGGAGCAAAAAAGCATTCCCTAGTTAGAAATAGCGTTACATGACTGGGGGCGTGCAAATTACATTCCAGCCTGGGAGACTGACACTCTCTAGAACTGGACAGTGTCTAAGCTGAGTGACTGTGTGTGGCAGCTCTAGATTGTAAAATTTGCTGAACCAGAAAATTTACCAAAATGATTACAGTAATAATTTTTCTTTATGTTGCTGGAGGAGAAAATAGCAAGAAAGTTCCTAACTAAGCAGAGATTGGGATGATTCAATTTCATGATTTTAACATTTCATAGAACCTTGTTTTGTAAATAACTCTGCTATTGGACAAAGTGAGTTCCTCATTTAAAAAGATAGCAGAGTTCTCTGTTTGACAGACTATTTTTGCATGTCTTTGTACTCTTTGTTTTTGAACTACTAACTTTAAAGTAGCTTCCCATGTGACTTTGGGTAAAATAGAGTTTAACTTGTAAAAATATAATCTACATTTTTAATGTGCTTATAGGACTAAATCCATAGACATCTATAAAAGTACTTAAGACTGGTTTAATTCCGAAAATACAAAGTTTCACATGATAAATGCTGTTGTTCCTATCATGGCTTTTTTTTTTTTTTTTTTTTTTTTTAAGAAAAGGCCCTCATGAATATAAACTTTATGATATATAAATGTATATTAATATTTGCAACATGAGATATACAACCTTGAATGATATGGGCTCATTAGTACTGAAATATGTAAGTTCGTCACCTAGTAATAAATGGAAATGAAATATTCTGTTTATTTTTATTTTTGAAGTAGTTTCTGTTTAAGAACATATTCTGTTCAATTTTTTTGTTCGTTTCATTTGCTTTTCAGGAGAGATGAAATTTTCAAATATTACATTTGAAAATTATGTAGGTATGTATTTTAAAACTGGTTCTTGTGCTCATTACAATCCATCATACATATCACTTGTGAAACTCTCCTAGTAAATTTAACTGAGACAGTAAATGCATGTATTTCTCTCTTAGATCTTAATTAAGCCTTGAGTATTTTTACATATGACTTAGAAAATGAACACCTGGATACAGAAGAAATCAACATGAACTTGTCAGGGAAGTATATTGTTTTTAAACATATAGCCTTCATCTTTTTATAGAGTGGATCATGTTTTAAAGGGCAGTTGTTATTCTGGATCTATTACTAGCAAAAGCACATTTCAGTGCTATGGTAAATTGTTTGAGTTATAATTCATATAACCTGGTAAACTTAGGTTCCAACTGTGTCCTTAAAACTTCCTGGCTGTGTGGATCTTGGGCAGAGTATTAATGTGTTTTGTCTCATGTTGAAATGATTAATGTAGTTAATAAATGTAAAGCATCCTTTGCTAGTTTGTAGTAAATTCTAATGCATGTTTTAAAGTTTTGATTTTTTTTCTAACTGTATTAGCTTTCTAGTGCTGCTATAACAAATGGACAAGGTAGATCAAACAATAAAATTTATATTTTCACAGTTTTGGAGGCTAGAAATCCAAGAACAAAATGCTAAATGAGTTGGTTTCTTCTGAGGCCACTTTCCTTTGTCTTGCAATGGCTACCTAATTCTATGTCCTCACATCTTCTTTCCGGTGTTTGTGCACATCCTAGTGTCTTTTTGTGTCCAAATTTCTTCTTATGAGGCTGTCAATCATACTGGATAAGGGCCTACCCTCATAATTCTACTTTAACTTGATTATTTCTTTGAAGGTCCTATCTCCAAATATAGTCACATTCTCAGGTCTTGGAGGTTAGGACTTTATCTTGAATTTGGGGGGAACATAACTCAGCTTATCAGCTGTTCATTTATTTATGTTTTCCAGTTAAAACATAACTTTATAAATCCTACTCAGGGACAGACACTGGTACTAGGTACCAGGGATTCAAAGATGGTCACTGTCCCTGCCCTTAGTTAACTCATAATATATTTGCTGTAGTTTATAAATTTGGCTGAACTACAAAATGACCTCAAGGACTTTAAAATATATAGATTCCTGTATATATCAGGCTCTTCCAGAGTGGACTTGGAATACATAGTTATAAAAATCTCTTTGGAAGATATGGTAGTTTATCTACCACTAATCAAATGCAAAATAGTAACTATATATATGATCTGCTTTTTTAGATAGTTGAGCCCTTTCACGTTCATTAGGCCTCCACCAGACATTAGAAACTTTGCTTAAGAGAGGCTCAGGTTCTTTGTTCAGGATTGAAACAATGGGCGTGAGTGAGGGGTAGGCCTGAACCTCCTGCATTTCCCCCATGATAATAAATCTTAAGTTACATAGTGAGATCATATTAATTCACTTGACTAGGTTCTGAATACAGTGGTCAGTCAGACCCCTGACTTCAGAGCCAACAATTGAATACTTCTTAAGTTTTACCTGAACTCAAGGGATCTTTCTTAGGAGGAAAACAAAAAAACCACAAGACCCTTTATAGCTCAGTTATTTCCGAAGGGCACTGCATAAATCTTTAGCTCCTCTCTCTGCCCCTACCAAGGTCCTTGTTTTACCATGTGCCTCTAAGACTTTTACACAGATGTCTTTAAACTTTGAGTCTGCTTAGGACAAGACCAAATTAAATTTTGCTCAGTGTTGACTCTATAACTTGATTATATTCAAAGTCTCAAAGGACTAAAATAAAATTCATGGAAGAAGATAACCCTGCTGTTAATAAAAAGCCTCTTGGACAGTCTTTGCCTTTGAAGTGTAACTACCCAGATCCATTTTCAGATAAAGCTTCTCAGAAGGTTTTTTGGGGAAAAAAAAAAAATCAAAGTAACTTTGTTGGCTGAAGCCTTGTTATGGTTCCTCATTTCATAAGACCCTGTTTCCAGGGCTTTTAAAAGCCAGATTGATTTTTTTTTGAATAAATGTCATGGGAAATGTCATAGCCATGAAAAAACCTTGCTTTGGATTTCAAAGCACAGGCCCTTTGGTAGGGAAAAACCAAAGATAGACCCAATGTAAAGATAAGAGGAGGCAGGCTGTTGCTTTGCTTTTCCTATTAACTAAAAATGTGTGACTGTTTCTTTTCTTCCCCTGAAAGCACATCTAAAAATATTATCTTAAGGGATTTAATGAAAGATTTCCAAATGTATTTGTGGTTTTATTCTTATTAAAGTGGTCAGCAAAGCTGTGCAGATAACTTACTTTCTCTCTTTCAAACTAGGTTTAGAAATTAGGTTCCATGGGTTCTGAAAATTAGGACTACATTTTTGTCGCTTTACAAAGCAACAAAGCTGATTTTATTGCTGTTCTATTTCACAGCTTGAATTTTGGTGGATGACAGACTTATTCAGATAACAAATTAACAAATTAAAATATTGATAAGATTTATGTATCCATTACTGAATACTATGAGAAAATGTAAATGTCTCCTCCTGATTTCTATTGACTCCAAATGTAAACTGTAAATAGAAGGCCCATAGGATTAGACTAATGGTAAAGATTTGCCAGATACAAATGCAGCTTGAATCAGTGACTTGCCTGAATGAGAGATGACTTAAATGGACTTGACATTAGTAAAGCTTCCTTGCCATTTAATCTAATATTTCTAAGGGAAAATGTTTCCAGAGTAATAGGGTGAACCAAAGGTTTATTAAGTTTTAATTTTCCATTTAAAATGTCTTTAAGTGCAAAAGCAATTGTATTTCAGATTTGCAGCACGAAGTTCAAGCTCCTACATCAGAGGTACTTTCAACTAATATCATCACTGTTAGGAGTGTAGCAGGAAGTCTATAAAGTTCACATCTCAAATTCCTTTTCTCCAAGCAATGGCACACCTTTTTTCTTTCTTTTTTCATCACATGGGGACTTTTGATGGCTTTACATCACATGAGAATCAGTTGATTATGGAATATTATTCAGGGACAAATAATGACAAACTGATTAAAATTGCTAAATAGTCCTCTTGATGTTTCCATGGGAAAAAGGAAATATATGGAAAAAATTCCTTGAGGATGGGTATGTTAGAGATTAGACTTATCTAAAGGAAACAGATAAACTAAAAGACAAAGTAAGGTCTTTTCTGCTATCAAGAAGTTCTGAGGTAGGTAGTTGCTGGTTTAGCAGCTCAAGAGTGTCAAGGACTAGGTTTCTGTGAAATTTTTTTAACTCTTTCCCTCATAACCACAAAATGACTGCTAGAGCTCCAGCCATGAGTTGACAGTACAGGGAGGAGGAAGAACAAGAATTAATAAATAGAAAGGGCAAGTCAACCCCAAATGGAAAACTTGTCCATTAACTTCCCCTTCTTTCTCATTACCCAAATCATCCCCAGCTTTAAGACAAATAAAGAAAGGTAGTGTTTTACTTTGTTTTAGCTGGACATATTGTTGTTCCTAACAAGACTGAAGCTCTCTTGGTTGAGGAAGAAGGGAGAATCACTGTTTTAGGAAGCAACTATCAGGCTCTGCATGAGCAAACTGGAACAACACCTAGAATTGGCCTTAGATCATAGAGGACTTTCAGTAAATATTTCTTGAAATAAGTTGATACATGGCATAGTCAATACCTTATAGAATATTAGTTTCAGGTGCACTAATCACTGGCTCATAAACACACTAGTTGCTTTACTAGAAAATGATAATGTGATGAATTTATTTAGATATGATAATGATATTCAAAAATTCTAAATTGACTTATAGAACTCAAACCATATTATAAGAAATGGTAGGCTGCGGTTGTTAGAGTGTTAGTTATATGAGTAAGATACATTAGCTATAATACATTGAAATTTCATTACATTCAAGACACTAAGTGCTTTAGATCATTTATCATTTTGTTTCACAGAAAACATTCAAGGTAAGTATTATTTAAAGATGAGAGATAAGAACACTGATCTTAAGGTATTTCTTTTTTTTTTTTTTGCGGTGCTGGGGATTGAACTCAGGGAAAGTATTTTTAAAGATCACATAGCTAAAAAAAAATCAGAATTTGAATTTAATATCCAATGACTTTAGAGCAGGGCCAGAAAACTTTTCCTGTAATGGTCCAGATGGTAAATATTTCAGGTTGTGATAGTAAATATTTCAGGTTGTGAGAGCTAGACTCTCTACTAAAAAGCAGAGTTGACATCATGTAAAAAAAATGAGCATGGCTGTTTCTTAAAAACAAATTATTTATGGACACTGAAGTTTGACTTTCATATCATTTTTATAATCTGAAACAGCTTTAGTTAACATTTTCCTCAAGCATTTAAAATGGGTAAGTCATTCTTAGCTTGTACATTTTACAAAACTGGGCAGAGTCAGATTTAACCCACGGGTCACGGTGGCTGACTCTTGCTCTAATTCCTGTGTACTTGGCCCTGGTGTGACATCTAGCCACTGTGGATATATCAAGCTGATGTCCTAGATGTATGCACCCTTTGGGCTGTGACATCTCCATGCTCTCTGCCTCTGAGGAATAAATGCATATTTTTTTCCCTTGGTGATCCCAAATCAGACCATTGCAGAGTTATTTCTAAACACTGAAGCCCAACCTCACTTTCCTTAAAAAACATTGTGCCACATCGTGGGTGCTTCAATTTTTGTTACAATCTCTTGTTGACAACATTTTCTTCCTTTTCAGGTATAAGTAGTCCTATTTTTTTGGAATTTCATGTTGTCCTCACCTGTAAATGACAACTACCTTGGACCCTTATTGAGGCAGAACGATTAAGTTCTAGCTGAAGTTCTTAGCCCAGTGTTTGTATCTCCCTAACCTCTCCGTTACTGAACTGTGCTCTGCTTTGCCTCAGTTTCTTGGGCAATGCCTAGGTCATTACCTCATCCCCTGTCTGCTCCTATGAAGTAATCTCTCGAGTTAGGTGCACCTGAGACTTAGCAAGCCTCTGATATCCATGGGCACATACAGCATGTGAACTTATATGTAAGGGTAAGATATAAACCCTTGCTGACAGAAAGTCAAATTATCATCCTTTTGCCCTGATCTCTTAGACTTGAGCTCTGACTTTAAAGAAAAGGTGTGTTATTTCAGGTTGGACTTCATTGTAGTATGATCATGGAAGGGTTGACCTCATTCTCTAGCATGATGGCATGTTTGTTTTCGTCTTACTTGTCTGCAACATGTGTTTAAAACTTGCTTTTGATGCTAGCGTTTGATGGTGGTGGTGGAGAGGATCATTGCTAGTCATAGTCTCTCTTTGTTTTCATTGCTTCCAGATCAGCTGTTAAAGTCAAGAGCATGTGAGAAAATGCCTTCATTATAAACTCTACAGAACACAGTTTCTTCAGTTTATATAACCAACCCCTAATCCAATTATGCATTGCTGGTTGTTACTGCAATATTCAATCCAAAACGTGTATAGACATGGTAAAGAGGGTGTTTTACAGGGAACAGGGGCTGAAGACAGGATTGAATCTAACATTTTTGATTTTCATTGAACTTGTATAGTACCAAATTGGTAATAATTATGAATTCTTCTTCATATTTAGTAGATGGTTTAGCATATAAGTGAAAAAGTGTGTTGAAAGTTTCTTTTTAATGGAGTCAATAAAGACAGAAAAGTAGAAACAAATTATAGTTTTTCAAAATGTTAAAATGTGGGAAAAAAATGTCTTGCTTGGCAGTTACCATGTTGTAGCTATTGTAGAAAGCCACAAGACTTTCTATTATCTATTTATATGTGTTGTATTTAGTTTTATAGCACCAGTACCATATGATTTATGAAATGACATCAAATGAAAATAGCTCGGAATTATAAAAACTTCGTGTGATTTTTTTCTCCCTTACTTTATTTGGGTGACCAGCTCACACATTTCATGACTCAAGACATACCATTGGCAGTCAGATTTCTTTTTTAAAACATGATGGCATCTATCTTATGCTACAGGCTCACCAGATGGTATTGGGGAATTTAGTCAGTCTGATTTATTGTAGCTTATCTTCCACATGGCACAAATGCCGTGATGAGAGTCCTACCCGCCTGACATTTGCCAAGGTGTAAAGGCCGCATGACGTGAGAGCTGGTGAACTTTTATGAGGGCATCAGGCTGGGAGCCTGGAAGCAGATGACTGTGAGGACAGGTGTGATCCCTGGGAACCAGAACTCAACCGCGCCTCCCCACACCTCAGAAGCTAATTCCATAAGAACCAATTTTGTCTAAAGAACTTTTTTTAAGACACTGGAATTTTAGATGCTCCCATGTAAAACTTCCACAATCACTTCTCCTGATACAACAAACGTGGAGGCTACGTGTTTTGCTAAACTATTAAATATTGGGACAAGAGGAACCCCAAGGAATCATCTCCTTCACTATGCACCATTCATGACAGATCCTTTACCTGTCTAAATAATATGTCATTCAGTGTTGACCTTTTGTGGACTTGAAATAAGTGGGAATGATACAGTATTATGACTTCATGATATTCTGAAACTTCTGTTTTTGTTGTTGCTATTTTCCCATTTTTTTCTGCCCCCACCCTTAGCCTTTTTGAATAAATTATTTTCAAATTTATTTTCTTATTATATTGTTTTGCCCTAACTTTTGGAATTTATAGAACCTATAACAATTTTTTATAATGGTTGCCTTAGCACATACAATGCACATACCTCACTTAAGGGTACAAATTATTGGACCATGTCTTTATTCTTTTTTGGCATATCAAATACCTTGGAATCTTTAACTCGGTGATCATTCTAACCATTTATGAATGATTATTCTTCAGTGTCTTAATTCCAGGCAATTTACCTCCTACCCCACACACATATATACAGTTAGCCATCATTAATGCCAATTTGTGCAATCAATGTGTATTTAGATTTACCCACATATTTGCCAATAGGTTCTTACTATTCTCTTTTTTACATATCAAATTTTAAATGTGGGCTAATGTTTCTTAGGCCTGAAGATTTAAATGAAAATTCCTTTTCTTGAGACTCTTTTAGTAATATGCTTTTTCAATTACTACTTAAAAAAATGAGTTGAACTGTACACTGCTGGAAAATAGCATCCTATGTTGACAATTATTTTCTCTTGGTTAACTAAGGAAACCATTCTATTTTGATTACTGTTATTGTTCAGAAACCAGAAAGTATAGTAATGACCCCTCCATTTTTTTGAAGATTATCTATATTTGTTCTCTATCAATTTTCTATTCATTTTGATAATCCTTATTTTACTATAATGTTTAAGAATGTATTTCTTTTTATTAATTTGGATTCAGATTCATTGAGCGCCTTAGATCTGAGACTTGAGTCTTTTAATCCTTATCTTGAAAATGAATTTGATATTATTTAATTGAATAACTCTCCCGCTTCTTCATTGGGTGCACTTTTTAAAAGATTACTTTTAAAACTCAATTTTAGATTCACAGTGACATCGGATGCTTTCTTGACCCATAATCACAGGTGTATTAGACTTTCTTCCACTTTCTTTGTGTTGTGTATTCTTTTTTTCATGTTTTTCTTTTCCTGGACCCTTTGCATATATCTCCGATGTTTATTCTAAGCTTCTTAATTATCTCTTAGAGTTACATGTTTAGTTGATCCTTCGAATACATTTTGATAATTATTACATTTTTATTTCTATAAGTTCTATTTGTTCTTTTTAAAGTCTGTTTAATTCCTGGTAATATCAAGCATTGCCTAGAGATTTAATTGTTTTGAATATACTAAAAGCATTAAATAATCATGAGATAATCCCAAAGGCTGTTGGATATTTTAATTTTTTTATTATCTAATATTTATCTCTCTTTCTCCACCCGACACACAGACTCTCACAGACACCCACACAGACACATCCCTGCCTATCTCTATACTATATTATGCTAGTTTTTACTGATGATAAGTTGGTTTTTATTCAGGCTGTGAATTTGAACTGAACTACCATTTTCCTTGGAATTTTCATGTGTGGGAATTTCCTGAAATCAGTTTTGAAGCTGATCTCTTTCAGTGAGGATTTGCATTTATTTTTCCAGGTCGACCTTAGTTTAAATTCTCCAGATGAGGACTCTGAGACTGCAAATAGCATGAATCCCAATTACAAACCTGTGTGAAGGCTATGTTGTGGTTGTAGATTCTTAGGGAAGAACTTTATTTTTATCTTTACCCACAAGGGTCTAGACAGTTATGTTTGCTTGATGTACCTTTCCAAATGAAAGAGTTTATTTCTCCTTTACTTAATCTTCTGTGCAAAGTTTTCCTGTTAGTGTCCAATTATCAGAGTGGAAGTACAGTCTTTTGTCCTCAGGCAAAAACTGTCTAGGTAAAAATAATCTTTGGTACTCACTCATTTCCCAGAGTTCATACAGAACATTTAATCCACCATAAAGGTGGAAATTGGTATGCTGAATGTCAATTCAATAACTATAAGGGCATAGAAAATTGCATCAATCTCTAAATTTTACTGTAAGGTTGTGCAGGTCATGTTTTATATAGCTGAGTTTCTTATGATCTGCATTTTGTCCTTGTAACCAGATAAAGACAAATCTGGTAAATAAAGTATTTTCATTCTTATTAAAAGAATGTATAAGTACTGAAATGTTATTTATATTAAATATGACTACAAAATTCTAATTAGAATAATGTGTCCATGCAATATTTTCTTTTTGAAGGCTTTTCATAGTATAGGAAGTTGTGTATGTTTGGATAGCTTGTTTTGATGGAACTCCAGTCTAGTCAGTGGAAGCCCATGAAATTACCTAAGTACTGTATAATCCTGAAGAATTGATGGTGCTTAGAGGAAAGATCAACTTAATATGCCTGCTGGAGTCAAGGAACTCCTGAGAGTGGCCTGGCCATTTGTACTTCCACAGGCATTTTCCCAAGTAAATTAATTTGGAGTGATGAATATAATGGTTCTGGCATGGAGACCAAACCTTGTCAAGGCATGACAGTATGATACATGTTATAGAACTATAAGTTCATTACTAATAGAATGTACAACTTGTTAGTGTGGACAGTTAGGGTATAGTGAAAAGTGGAGTTAACCATCAAGCAAAGGTCGCCAAGGTAATATTTTCTTAGTCATTTTCAGTTATCAAGACTGAATAGGCTTCTGAATTTTTCAGTAATAAATGTGATTGCTTTGTGTTCTATGAGTAGGCAAAGCTAGTGTAGTAATATGCATTTGGTGGAAGTGACCTTTAGTAGACTCTGGATGGAGATGCAGAATGGCAGTTTATGTTAGATCTTGTTGATGTAAAATGACTTCAGGGTCAGAGAGGAAACAGGTATTGACTGATATTAAGACACCAAGAAGTGTTGTGCACTGTGGAAAATTAGAAAGTCCATGCCCAATCTGAGGATGTTCATATTTAGTATTTTAAAAAGCACTAATTCTGTTTGTTAAATAAAACTGGATCCTTCATTACAGCCCTTAGTTAAGGTGCCCAAGATCTGAGTAAAAATGTGTTGAGTATTTCTAAGACCAACTTTAAAGATCACATGTATGTATTATGATTTATTATTCTACTTTTTGTATTATCAGATAATTATGCTAGTTTTTTTTTCTTAATAGGTAATTACAATGCCTTTTAGATACTCTTAAGTTCTGGGACACAGTTCAAAACATAAATGAAAACAAACATTGGTTGTTTAATTTATCAATGTGAACCACTAATGATAATTAAAGAGATTTAATAAGAGATTTGAACTAGGATATCTATGGGCAGATGTGTCATAGTTACTAATTGTCTTTCTATTAGCATGACTTCTTGGAAGATTGGCAAAGTAAACTTTCTACCACAGATAATGTTTCCAGTGAACCTAAAACCTTATTCACACAATAATATAGATTTTCTTGGTTTTCATTATGTTAATGGGATTTTTTTTTGTGGAGGGAAGTCAATAATTTGATTTTCAAAAGGCTAAGATATTATGGGAGATGATTAATATTTAGTCTTGATTTGTGGATGAAAATTTGTGGGCATAGGATTCTTACTGCTCATAATAATTACCAATACAGAAAATAGAAAAGAGTCAGAATACTACAAAATAAATTGTATTCATGAAATATACAGACAGACGCAAAGAGTTCCTATATTTTTTGTACACCGTTACCTTTTTTAATGATTGGACAATGGTCTTAAAATGCAGACTTGAATCATTGAGTTACTGGGAATTGGCCATTCATTACTGTCTTTTGCATCGTAATATTCTGGTAAAGGATAAGATGATATCAATTTTCAATTTCCGCCCAGATTCTTTTTTTGTTTTTCTGAGCGCATTAGTCATCAAAAGATGTTCACACTCATTTGCATCATGAAATACAGTGTGACATAAGGCATGTAAGAAACTCTGCTATCTTTAAAATATGTTTTCATTGTTACATGGGGAAATCCTCACAATGTTGAGTTGAAATTGAGACCAAATAATAACAACAATAGCAACAACTACTGAATTGGGAAGGCTGACTAATTCTTTGTTTCCTAGATACATATTAGGGGATAGTAAATCAAGAAAAGATTTTGATGTTCTTTGAAGAAATTAGGTCAAATTTTGCAGAGAAACTAAAACTAAAGTAAACTAAAATGCAATGAGCATTTCATTATGTTTTTAGTAAAATGAAAAAGGAAGAATATTTTACCTACAAAATACAACATGCACATTTTTTTCATTTTACTCTTCCAAAAGGAAATATTGATACACCATAGTAAAAAAATTAATTTTTTGATTCAAATGAATTAATTAAAAAGGCAAAAATAGTAATAATAACATATCCAGAAGAAAAAAATAAAACGAAACACTTGCACTCTATCAGGTATATAATTAGCAGCAGGCAGGCTTCCTAACCTAAGCTCAATAATTTAAAAACAAATTTAAAAGCAAATTGGAGAAGAGAAACAGCTCCTGAGAGTTCATTTGGAATGAACAGTTGCCATGGATGAATGCCAGCCTTGGGAGCTACAGACTTCTGTCAGTTTGGGTGAGATGATCTCAGTTACTCTTTCACTAGTCATGAAAAGGATAAAATTTGGACTTTGTCAGATTTGCATGTGACAGTGAGTCAGATCTGTATTCTTTGCAGAATATTGTGCCATTTCTCAAAAAATGTTATTTTCTTTTTAGTAACAAACATATTTACATTGTGGAAAGAGATAGATGTGCTGTCCTTTTTACAACCAGGATGCTATAGATATTTTTAGTTTCTCTTTTTTAATTGATACATATTTGTGCATATTTGTGGAGTAGAATGTAATAACTCAGTACATGTGTACAAGGTGTAATGATCAAATCAGGGTTTGGTTAGAATTTCCATCACTGCAAGCATATGTCATATTTTTATGCTGGGAACTTTAGACTCTTCTATTATTTTAAAGAATGCTAAGGATTCTTAATCAGTACCATATGTTTTTCACCAAATATTTTCTTTACTGAAGTGGGGATTGTACCCAGGAGAATTCTACTTCTGAACTACATCCCCAGCCCCCACACCCAACTTTTAAAAATATATTTATTTTGAGAGAATGTCTTGTTAGCTGCTGAGGTGTCCTCAAACTTGGATCCTCTTGCCTGCAACTTCTGGGATTATAGGTGTGTGCTACCGTACTTGGTTTTTTTTTTTTTTTTTTTTTTTTTTTTTTTGTTGTTTTAGCAACTTTTTAAACTACAGATAAAGTTTTTCTAATTTTTGCTTTTATGATAATTCTAAGCTCCTAAATCTGGCATTTACAGGTTGGACTGTAATATTTTTTTATAGTTATCCTTCAAATCCTAAACTCTGGATATTGCTCCAGAAATATCTTACCCATCACAAACTGCTCTATATTGTGGTTATCTGAAAACGAGGTTACTTTGGTCTTTTTTGGACTGGAGCTTGGAGTTTGCAATGTCTGTGGTGAATTAAGCCCTGGGCTCTCACCTGCTGTTTCCCTGGATACTGGGTTTGGGATCTTGTTCAGGCCATGGTTCACTTCTGTGCTCTCTTCAAGGCTCTTTCAGTTTGCAGGAAGGAACTTTTTTCCTTTCCCATCTATTCAACTTTTGCCTAAAATTTTAGGCCCAATGTTAACTACATAGGCCTTTTTTTCATTATTGTAGATGCAAATTCTTTTCTAGGATGAGTATAGCTTTTAGTCCTTATTTTGATCTTTTATAACCTATCATTTCTTGAGTTGTTTTAATTTTGCTTTCATGGGAAATGACTTTAAATCAATTAGATCATAGGCTGCTTTAGTTAAAGGCATTATCTTCTTCATGAATCAAACAGTAAAACAGTATAATTTTAAGAAAACTCTTTGGATAGTGATCTGAGTGGCAATGGAATGATAGATTAATGTGAGAGATTTTCTTCTTTCCCATGAAAATTATTTTTCTCCCCATTTGTTGAGGTCTTTTTCTTGACTTTTATAAAGTTTCATGTTTTTCACTATGAGTGTCTTGCACACATTTTATTTATCCCTGGGTGCCACATTTTCAATGATATTATTAATAAAACTATAACATTTATTTTAAATTAAATATTAAAATAAATTTAAAATTTATTTATTAAAAATTTATTTTAAATTAATATTAAAATAAAAACTAACATATTTAATTTTTATAGAGATGCTAGGGATTTTCAAGTATTGATAGTATAGTCAACAAACTTGCTAAACTATTATATCTACAGTTGTGTGGATTTTCTTGGATTTTCTATGTGTAAAGTCCTTTCCATAAATAATTTTTTTTCTTCTCAACCCTTTTTACTTTTTGTTTTGTTTATACTATATTCTCATTTCTCTTGCTCAGCCTCAGCACCTCATGCACAAAGTGGAAAGTGTTTTCTAGGGAAATACAAATTAAGCCAATTAATAGCTATGCTGCACATACATCAACCAGTTAATGCATTCAGGGTGCTAGTCGTTGGCAAGATGTTGGTGGAAGTGAAAATTATTACAATTGCTACACAGAATAATGCATAAATATTTACTGAAATGAAGGGGTACATAGCCTATGAATTAACAGCTAGTTCTAGGGATTTATCCTTGAGATACATTAGGCACTTGCAGAAGCTTGGTGATTGTTCTGCTCATCAAAGGATGTGTCATTTACATCAATTTCTAAAGTCACACAAAACTATCAGATATATTGTACCTACTTTTTTGTGGGCATATCTATAGGTTAAAAAATCCCTGCATAGGAATGAAATATATCTATTATAAGAAAGTGATATCTCTAGTGAGGAAGGGAAACCAATGAGATTGCAGAACTTTAGCTGTAGCTGTAATGTGTTATTTCTTAAACAAATGACACCACTACAACAAAAGACTTGAAAGAAATGTAATACAATATTATTATACATTAATATACATTAATTTTGGTTGTGAAATATTTTGCATTTAACCCCCATCTCCCCAAAAGTCCTTAGAAGACATATATTGCACTGTTTACCAGCATATATAAATGTTTTAGGTACTTATTTCGGTGGAATGGATCTGGAGTTTTTCCTAAGTAAGACAGCCCAACCCTGCAGCTTAAAACTGAGAAGACTGAGGTGGGCAGACATACGGTGTGGTTCTGGAGTTGCAATTGGATCACAGCTAAAGGCAAGGCTTTAGTTTTCTGGTTCAGTAATTTTTCCACTACAAACACACTGGAGATCAGCACAGGTCTGAAAACTCTTCAATGGATTTGCAAGAATTCTGTGGTGGACTCCTGTAAATAGCTTTTTCCTTGATTCCCCCATCTGCAGCAGCGTAGGCTTAATGGGACTGGAGTTGGCAGGGAACTGGGAGCAGTTTTGATAACGGAGAGACACTTTGCTTGCTGGATCTTGGTGATGCGATGTTTACATTAAAAGGAGGAGACCATTCACCAGGGACATTTTGCAATCTGAACATCAGCTGGACTTTGAGGGACTAAAGAAGTCTATAAATTTTTACGGGGCTTAAGTATTTATAAAATAGGCTCTGTATGAATAAGGACAGGCTAGAATGGTGAGGGAACTATGAAGTGTCTTCTCAGTGTGTTGTGCAAGCATATTTTGCAGTTGTAATAGCTCTAATTTAGCAGTCACCTCTGTTTAATAAATTAACAAATAAAATATTAATGTACTAGTGGGACAATATTTTCCGAATTCACTATTGATTCTGCTTTCTCACATGATGCAAATGCAGGATGATACTACTGTGTTGCATTTTAAAGATGTTTAATGATATTATCTACGTCTTTCAATAATTTGTATTTCAGAATATTTAATATCCCACAGATACTTTTGACATACTAATTTAAAAAGGAGATGATAATTTAAAAAAATCATGGATAACACTCATCAGGCAATACACCTGATGAATCTATCTTTGTACAATAAAATTTAGGTTCTGCTTTTCTTCCCTTTCAGAGACAAGTAAAACTATTATAATTACTAATACAATGTCAGTTATATAAAGTGAGTATTCACCAATTGCAATGTTTTCCTAGGCAATCTTCACTCCCACACAATAATTCTTTACCTTCTGCATGTCATTTTTATTATCAGATGAAGAGTATGCCTACATGCATTTTAAAAAATATTGCTGACACTTAAATTAGTTTTATATGTCTGATTAAAACTCCCATCAAAACATATCATGCATAATAGGAGTTTTCTGGCTTACAGAAGATTTTGTGGAAAGGTTCTGCTATTATTTTTGCAGATGGAAGCAAAAATCAAGATGAAAAATATATGGAATTACTGGGTTCTTTTGTTAAAAAGAAGAAGTCATGAAGAACAAATGTGAGAACCAAGGACCAGATGGCAGTGAGGAATTCCAGGTCAGATCAGGGATTTCTATTAGAACTTTTGTCCTCAGGTGAAGTCCAAGGAGAACTTAGGATCAAGGACAGGGTCTGTTACTTTAGGAGCAGGAATGTAGGACTTGAGTCTGAAAATGAGATACAACAAGTCAGTCTTCAGAAGTGGCAGGTAGCTAGAACCACATCCAGATCAGGTACCAAACCTATTGTCTCCTTGTCAGTTGTCCTAGCTGAGTGAGAGAGTGGTAGCCCTTGATGGCAGATTGTCCCCTGAGAGGGTGGCAGCAGCAGGTACAAGTTCACAGGGATGGATTTTTCAGAGGCAGAAAAATTGTGTGTCTGGTTGGACACTAGAGTATATAGTGTGAGACGAAAGTGCAGGAGAATAGGCCAGGGACAAGTCCCTTCGGTCACAACAAATTACTTGGAGGTCACCTAGACCCATTCCTTCACTTTAGAGATGAGGGAGCTGAAGTCTATTGTGGCTTTAATTGTACAAGAAGTTGCTTGACTCTTCTGGAATTAGACCTTGGGTCTCCTGACCTCCAGGATAATTGTCTTTTAATGTCACCATTTCTACTGACCTGTGAAGCTGACCTATCATGAAGCACTTTGTATAAGCTCTTAGATTCCAGAGTTAGGGATGGGCCTAACGTTATTAATGGGGCTAATGTAATATAACTTTTAAAGTAAAATGAATGCAAGAGTTATTTTATTATCTAAACACTTTTCTGCTCAAGAGACGGTGTCTATGTTTCCTTCCTTTGAATGTGGGCAGGCCAATTTGTGACTTTTGCTAAGTATAATGTGTGACTTCCCTGACTGGTCATAAAAGACAGACCAGCCTCTATGTGTCGTTTGGGGATGTTTGCTTTTTGAATTTAGCTACTATGCCATAAGGAAGTTCAAGCAGCCCTTGGAGGGGCTCATGAGGAGAGGCCAAAGGTCCCTAGCCAATCCCTGGCTGACTCCCTGCTGACAGTCTGAACTGATCATCAATTGTGAGAGGACCATCAGGAAAGCGCATTCTAATTTCCATTTAAACCTCCAACAGCTGATGCCACATGGAGCAGAAAGATCTGTTCCTCTCCAAACTGAGGTCCGTGAGCAAAATAAATGACTGTTGTTTTAAACCACTAAGTTTAGGGGGTGGGCTGTCATATTAGAGAGTGCTTATTTACTGAAGTGGTAGTTAATCAGTGAGAGCGCATATTCAGGGCTTTAAAAACTGTGTAGTGTACAGGTTTCATTGTAATATTCTCTTTTCAAAATTAATTTTCAGCTTATGAATAACAAATATGTCTAAATAGTTTAACAACAACAAAAAAATCCCATTTGCACATTTGTAGTTTCTGGGACTTGCTGACTTTTTGTTCTATTCTGAGGTCAGATTGCCAACTTAGGTTCAAATCTTAGATCTGCCAATTATGGTGAGACTTAAACAAGATCTTTAAGCCTCAGTTTCCTCACCTACAAAATAGGACCCAAAGCTCCCTTTCAGGATTTTCTGATGGAGATTGTACAGGATATTTATCAAAAGGTTAGGTACTGAGCCTCTAGAGTCTGACCTAGAATTTGAATTCAGGTATCCACACCAAAACTGTGTAGCCTTGAGCAAGTTACTCAACTTCTCGAAGACTGAATTTTCTCTAATTGGATATTTGTAAATATGATGCAGGCAGAGGCTTGCTAGATGGTTCTATATTATGGCTTGCCTTCTTCTAACATGCTGGAGAAGGCATGTGGAGAAGAACGGAACTTCACTGAACAACAGCACCAGTTAATCATCAGACACCAGTGAGACCACTATGGACTATGCAAGCCCATTAGATTTGCCTCATGAGAGACCACAAGGGAGACCATTAGAACTCCTCAGATAAAGATAGTCCAAATTGTAGAATTCTGAGTTAATATGTATTTTTTAAAATTTATTTAATTTTGATTCATTGAACACAAATGGAGTACAGCTATTGTTTCTCTGGTTGTACACAAAGTAGAGACACACCATCTGTGCCTTCATACATGTACACAGGGCAATGATCTCTGTCTCATTCTGTTATTATTCTTCCCCCCCGACCCTGACCCCACCTTTCCTTTCCCTCTGTGCTATCTATCCTTCCTCCAAGAATATTTATTTTTTATTCAGACTCCTAAATTTTAGGATGGTTTGTTATGTAGCAATAGATAACATTTTCATTGATGCCCGCCCCCACCCCAGATCAAACTTGCAAATCATTTAAGGAGAATACCCTGGTCTCAGTTTTACCTATGAGGAATCTATAGCTCAAATATGCTTTTAGGTTTTCTTTTGCTGTGATATTTTATTAACCAGCAGGTTTAGAAGAAAAGAAAAAAAATTCTAACAATTGTAATTTCACAAGATGCTCCAGGAATTTCAAAAACTTCTAAGTCAAAATATGACTCATCTTTCCAGAGCCAAATATTATTTTATTTTATAGTTGAAGAGATAGCTTTGACATATTTCTTCTAAGACATTGATGCAGAAGAGTTATAACAGTCACCAGCAGAAAACATTTAGAGAAAGAACAGAAAGAGTATGGGTAATATTTATGAATATGAAATAGCAGTTATAATTGAAGTAAATTCATGCAAAATGGTTTGTGTAAGAAAATTTTGCCTTCAATTGAGGCAAAATTGAAGCTCCTTTTAAAAGTGAGCTCCTTTTAAAAGAAAAACTTGCATCCTCCCTCCTGGTTGCCACGTTGCCTTCCCTTGCTGCAGCTTTCAAATCAGAGTCCTGCTCACAGTGCTGGCCCCTCATAGCCAGTGAAGAAGAGCTAAAATTTGGGTTCATGTTTTATTCTTTATCATTTCCTTTCAAAGGCATGGCCTTATTATTTTATCTGGGCCAACTTGGATGCTTGAAAGGAATGCTTTATTGTGCGGCAGAATGAAGTGAAGTGAGTTAATTTTAATTCTAAAGAGAGCAGAGGCAGTCACATGGATCTCAAAAATGTAGACAGTAAATAATGTGATTTATCAGGTCCCTGAGGTCTCCAGGACTTCATTCTAGATTGCCTTCTTTGCTCTGATGTTCCCTCAGGTGAGCAGCTCTGGTAAGAGTCTTGAACCTTCTTGAATTGGTATCCCATTTTCTTAAAAGGAAAGGATCTTTGAAGTCTTCTACTTTTAAAGCCTCTTTTGGATTTCTTGTTCAAAGTCAACTCAATAAAAACAATAAAAACATCTAGTTCTCAAACTTTACTGTGCATCTGATCAACTTGGAAACCTGTTAAAATATAGACTCTGGTGGTTGTGGTCTGTAATCCCAGAGGCTCAGGAGGTTGGGACAGGAGGATTGAGAGTTCAAAGCCAGCCTCAGCAACTTTGTAAAGCCCTAAGGAGCTCAGTGAGACCCTGTCTCTAAATAAAAAACAAAAGGAGCCAGAGATGTGGCTCAGTGGTTAAGCGTCCCTGGATTCAAACCCCAGTACACACACACACACACACACATACATACACACACATAGATGTACTCTTTCTGCATCCTATGTTCTGGATTTCCTGGGGTCTCCAAGAATCTGTTTTTTCTTTTCATTAATATATTTTTTACACAGGTAGCCAGGTGATTCTGGAACAGGTGGTCTAAAGTCATACACTGTAACCTCATGCCAATTTATACTGTTATTCTTCTCTTCCAAATGGGATTGTGAATTCACATATATGTAAAAAGACATTTTAAGACCAAAGGTAATGTCAGTGAGAACAATTAGTGGTGGAGTGTTTTGTGGGTATAAGACAAATGAATGACTCTGTATTCAAAGGACTTTTCACCCTTCTTAAAAGCAAAATACAGCATCAAGAAATTCAGAGATTTACTATGCTTTGGAGTTAAGAAATACTGCAGAGATTCAACTAGTAAGTGAACTGTAGTCCCAGAAAGTGTGAATATGCAAATGGGAATTTTTTGGTTAAACTATTTTGACAGATTTGTCATTCACAAGTTGAAAATTAATTTAAAAAAATTACAATGAAACTTGTATGCATTATTTAAAAAACAGAATTAGCAGGACTCTGTTAATGTCAATACTAGTGAGCCAGTCAACATGAGGGTTGTTGATTAATGCGGCCCTTCTAAGCATCCCACAGTGGGCTTTCAGTTGTGTTCAGAATCTTGATGAATTAGATTTTTCTCTTTAGGAAATAAACTCAATGCTATATTTTTTCATTGTTTTTCATAGCTATTAAAATAAATGTGCACTGCTAGCAAGCATACTTTCATGTATTAAGATGAAATCAGAGGTGTTGGTACTTTGTTCCTTCCAAGTCTGAAGCCTCTAGAATATGTGATGGTGATTAATATTTGTTAATGGAAGTATGAAATAAGGAAGGGAATTTAAGTTGACTTTATGTCTTATTTATGTCCTTTTTTGATCTTGCATGTCATATTGACTATAAAGTTTTCCTCATTCAAACATACGAATGATCTGCTCCAAAATACTTAATTATTAAGATACACATAAATACAATTATTTGAGAGAAAATATTTACTACTACTACTATTATTAATGGATGTGATTATGCCATCAAGTTTTGTCCATTCTATTTTTTCATAACATACATTATAATTTTATAACTAGCATAATTAGTCCATTTCTTTTTTGGTTTGATAAATAATTTTATTTTGAAAGATATATCACAGATAGAGTTGTAAAATGTCTTTATATATATGTATAATACATATATGTATATGTATATATATATACATATATGTGTGTATATATATATATATATATATATGCATACATATATGCATATGTTAGTTAAAACCAGTAAATCTAATGAAATTTTTAAGAGGTGTGTGCAAACTATGATGCAAAAAGAGTTGAAGATTAAATCTTCGTGGAATTGGTAGTCATGAGCAAAAACAGAAAAGCACTAGCTGACAGATTTTAAAGAAACAATCAATGAAGTAGGAGAGAGCTAAGTGAAACGGTAGTTTCAGAGCCAATGAGAAGGAAAAAAAAACCCTAAAACTGTCCATTAGATTTAGCAAGTGTTGGTCACTGGTGACCTCAGCAAAGGTATTTTCAGGAGAAACTGCTTATAAGTGGGTTGAAGAAAGGTTAAGAGAGAAGAAATGGGAAGATTGCTATAGTGGCTGTATTTGCAAGTTTGATGGATAAGGAAAGAGGAGAGAAAGTCAGGATTCACTGTGAATGCTCTGGTGGGAGCATTCAGGACAAAGCCAAGACTGCTTAATTGTAGAGAATGGGAGGGACTTGGGTTTAACTGTAGACTGCAGAGAAGGTCACAGTGGAGAAAAGTTTGAATATAGAGAATAGATGGAATGGAGTCCAAATGATATGAGAGATTTTGCATTGTGTGTTTAAATTGAAAGATTAATTTTCACTGGAATGATACCTTTGCTTTGAAATTAGAGAAAAGGAGTAGAGGGTAAGTGTGATGGACAGAATAAGTCATTCTTAGCTCTTCTTCAACAGATTACAAACCTGTCAAAGAAAGAGAGTACCTTAAATTAGAGGATGCTCATGCACAGGGTTCATGTAAGGTGACAAATATAGCACACGATTGGTGACTTGAAATGGAACTTATAATGAAACTATATTATTCTGAAGAGCTAAGAGAGCCATTGATATAAAGGAATAAGTGGGCAGAGAGTTACATCCTTTGCAATAGTCACCAATTCGGTGAAGCAGAGAGAGGAGGCCATTAGTCAGAGAACTAATATAGAATGTTCTTACATTTTCTCTGAGTTTCAATAATAAAATTTCATTAGAAGGTCTGCAATTACAGGACTATTATTATAACATCAATATTATATATCAATTTATAAAATCCCTCTTGGACTAAAAATATTTTTAAAAGTAGGGTTTGGACAAAAGCATTTATTTGTTTCTCTTATGTTCTCTAGAAAGAACTTAAGGACAGAGTTAATATTAAGAAAGTTGTATATTGTGTCTTCATGTAGGAAATGTTTCAATGTGTGATTGAAATAACACAGAACTGCACTATAACAAAGAGGGACACAGTAGTTTAACTACCATCATTACCACATCCACACACAGCTGTGAATACATAATGGTCAGGGATTCAAAAGCACTTTTTTTTTTTAACATTTTTTGCCAGAAACAAACACCTGGAATGTTGCCTAATGAACTAAGCTATTCTCCATCTGCTTTGTCCTGAACATATTTTCATTTGCTATGTAACTATGGCTAAAGATTCTATAGGGAACAGGAATTTGTAACCATAGGTCATAAGAATCAATAAAATCTTGGCTTAGTGACTTGGACTATGTAACGTTTGAGAGTATAAATAGGAAAATATTTTGTATTTATTTAGAGTAAAATGATATCATATTGGTCATGAATGAATTTACTAAAAGCCATTCTTTTTTTTTGTAAATGTAATTATAATCATTTAAAACCTGGTCAATTAAACAAACTAGGGAGAACTCTAGCTTGAATCAGAATTCTAGAACATTTAAAGCAAATGTGATTTTATTACTTGCAAATGCACATTGCATTGCATATTATGCTCAAACTGTTTTCTAAGAGTAGACTTTAGGAAACTTTATTATACATATAATTATATCAACTAATTATCTGTGAATAGATGTTTCTAGAAAAGGTGGTAACAACTGCTTCAAAGAGTTTCCAATCTTATTGCTTTGCAGAATCTAACATTTGATTGATCTATGAAAAGAGAATAATAATGTTCTCTTTCCTTTGGTAGGTCTGTGGATGCTGGGACCAGTAATGTTTCTATAAAAAATGTGCAGTGGTGCGTAAAAACATCTTCCAACACTTAACTTAGACATTTAATCACTTCTAAGTCATAACAGAAACAGCCATGCCTATTTTTCTGCAATCCCAGCATCACATTCAAAGGAAAAATTTATGTTCAGTTGAACCATATCATTCCTGTTTTGGTGAATACAGACATGTCTTCTGTGATGCAAAGAACCTGTGTGTCTCCATATTAGTTATTGGCCTTCGTGGTATGAGTAGAAATGCAACCTAGTTATATCTTTGGAGTATTAAATTACTTTGTTGGGCATGCATGCACTTAATATCATCAAAGGCAGTTCGTTATGCTTTAATTTTAACTATGCAAACTTAAATAGATAATGACTGACGTGTGAGGTGACTCTAACTGCCTAAGTAAATTTTAACCACCTTCAGAGACAATAATAGACTACTTTTCATTTTTGTGACATGTTATGTTTCAGGTTTTTATACATATTCTATAACATCATATCTTTGTGAGGAGTACAGATAATGCTTAACCAACATCCTCTGATAGGTAGTGCTACATCTTCTTACTCCACCACTGGTCACTTTAGTTCATTCCCACTATTTTGTTGGAAGCAAGAAACTTGTCCCTTTGTTTCATCACTCCTTTGCTAAGGTATAATTTCTTCCATAGGCAGGTACTGTATAATACTTATATGATGAGTTAAATATTCATCTTATCCAAAAATGAGTACAGATAAATAAAAATATTTTAAGTTTATCTAGAAACAGAACCAGAATCCATTTCTTTTATTTTGTGTCTTATGTCTTTCCTTCCCCATTGGACCATTTCCACACTGTTTTAACTTTCAGAGGTCCTTAAATGGTAACTAAATTTACAGGTGGACCTTAATAACTGGTCTTTAATTGTTGAGGAACTCTTACAGAGAAAGTAGAGGTATTTGACTAGTCATCTCAACTGAGGGAAAACTAAAAGAGGGAATTGAATTCTAATTTAGAAATATGAAAGAATATTTGAGGAAGTTTTCCTGCAGGAGCCTTAGTGTAAATTATAGAGTTGGTTTTAAGGGATTCTTGTAAATTTTCATTTTATGGAAATCACTAGAAATTCAATGGATGCTTCCCTATTCTAACTGATGGGGAAGTAATGCTACTGAGCCTGTAAGAGTGTAGATTCTCCATACAAATATTAGTTGTTATCAAGTACTTGGTTAACATATTTTTCAGCTACACATTTCTCAATTTGTACATTACCTAATTGTCAGATCTTGAAGATATTTTCAAATATAAAAGATTTCTGTTGGATAAAAACCTTTTCCTCATCTATAAAATGTACATGGATTGCTTGATTTGAAGTTGTTAGCTCTTATATATTCTTTAAATAAGAAGATATTAATTTTATAAGTGTTATTAACTTAATCAGCATTATTTTGTAAATCTCAATCTACATCTTTTTAATAATGAACTCAGGAAGTCATTTATAACTTTGAAAAAAAATGCTTGCTTTATTAAGTAGTGGAAGTACTTGGAAGAGTAAAAGCTAGTAAAATAGAAAAACAAAAATTTCACTCTTGGATATTCATAATGCCGTGCTGCTGAAATTCTCATCATTTGTTTAAAAGGTCATGAGTTGTGTATGGGTGTCTCCATGGGCCTTTGACACGTTGAAAATCTCCAAAGGAGCTTTGTAACTAGAAATGAATCATTGAAAAATCAGGAAAAGTTTTTTATACTCTAATTTCAATATACTTTGAACTCACTTTCCTTTGATAAGACACAAAGTATAGATGAGGATCAGGAAGAAAATTCTGAAGGAGGTGCTAACTTACAGTAAAATATTGCAATTTGGGGTATTATCTGTCCCCTATCACATAGTCTTTATTTTATTTTTGTCCAGAATCTCATTAAAAATGTTGCTTTCCCACTAACAATAAGGAAGAGGAGGCCTTATTTTAAAATTTTATGTTAACTTCTGAGTATCTACTTAAGTAAAAGTCACTTTTTTTATATTTCTTCAAAGATATTAATATTCTCTTCAAGCATCCTGACTCTTCTGTCCAAAGCTCTTGAATGGACTCAAGAGACATGAAAGAGTTGATCTGCACTGGTTTCAAGAAAGATTTTTGATGGATCCAAATTGTGGTACAGTTAGTTCAAACAGGAGGACCAACAATTGGGCAATTATCATAACAAGAAAGTTACATGTGAATGATGACTTAGATAAGCTTAGAGGGAATGAAAATCACTGGTTTGCCAAAATTTCAACTTCTTCCTATTGTGTAAGTGTAGGATTATTGAATAAAATATAGTGGCTACGAATGTCAAAGAGAAACATTTGGGGGTCATAATGTATTTAGTTTAGTTACCTTAATTTACCCTAATGTGATATATTTAGTCTCTTTCTCCATATAACACCCTCTTCTTTCAGTTTTTCTTACTATTATCCTTGAAATAAGCATCACTGATATTTTTAAACTACAAACCCAGCATCACATCAGCTTCTTCATGTCATTTTCAAATTCAATGGAATACCCACCAGAGTGAAGTTCTTTCTAGAGTTGTTTTTAAATGCAGTCCTTCACCATTTCAATAATTTTTATCCTATTTCTGCCCTCAGCATTTCTTTTGCCTTATAATTTGTCTTATACTGCTATGTGGTGATTTTTTAGATTATATAACTAATTGATTATATCCCTTTTTGAAAAAAAAACTAAAACTAAAAAAGATAGTAGAAATAAATGTATAACGTGTTATTTATGATTTCTGACTTACAAATCTCATTTTCCAAACTCATTTTCACTTCTTTTTCAATCTCCTCTATTAACTACATCTGGGTCACAGGATAGGAAGATGGAAAACAATTGAGGAGGGCTTTCCCACTGCCCCATATAACTATTAGAGTTTCCAGGACACAAGACAGAGAAGGCAACTCCAGAAGGAATCCAGTGATGTCTTTCAGTAGAGGAGACAAAATTCGGTGTATGGGGATATTGGGGCTGTTATAATTGGCAGAGGAAAATATGAGAGAGGAGGGAACAGCTCAGATAAGTTTCAGACATATGCAAAGGAATTCCTTTCAATTTTTGGTTGGGTACTCATCTGCAAATAAAGGAAAGAACCACTAGAAGTTGAAAGAACAATCCCAAAGTTTGCACAGAGCTGGGGATAGCTCATATTCCAAACAGGAAGAGTAGAAAAATCTCTTGATGCATAGGGAATTCAGTAAAATCATCAAAAACTGGCAGTCATGCAAAGAAGCAAGAAAATACAAACTATTAACTGAGAGAAAAATAAATGAACCATGAGCAAAATAAATACTAAACTAAACTTAGTGAAAACTAAGTCGTAACACTAATGAAAATATGAAAAGACATCCCACATTGTGGAGTAAAATATCTGCAAATTGACTCTCTGATATGGGACTAAATTTGATGACATAAAGAATTCTTGCAACTGACCAATAACAACAATCAATAATAAACAAGTGGCCAATTTAAAAATGGACAAAGGATCTAAGCAGACATTTCTCTAAAGAAGTTATAAAAATATCTAATGATTACATGAAAAGATGCTAAACAACATTAGCTATTGAGGAAGCACAAATCAAATCCGCAATGAAATACCACTTCACATATACTAGATGGCTGTAATAAAAAAGCATGTATTGGTAAGATGGAGGAGAAACTAGAACTCATACATTGTTGATGAGAATATAAAATTTGATAACCACTTTGGCAGCTCCAGAACAATATAAACATAGAGTTGCTATAAAAGTCAACAGTTCTAGTCATAGTTAGTATTCAAGAAAATAGAAAAAGTATGTTCATAAAAAAATCCTGGTGCATGAATGTTTATGAAAGTTTTACTCAATAACCATAAAGGGAAACAACCCAAATGCCCATCAACTGATAAATGGATAAAGATATATCCATACAAAAGTTTATGATTCAATCACAGAAACTAAATGAAGTACATGTGAAGCATGAAGTATGCTACAACATGGATGTACTATGAAACATTATGCTAACAGAAGTCTGACACAAAATGCCACACATTATGAGTTCATCTGTATGGAATATCTAGAATATGCACATCCCATATATACAGAAAACACGTTAGAAGTTGCTGGAGAATAAAAACAGGGAGTGACTGAAAATGGGTATGGAATTTCCTTTTTGTGTGATGAAAATACCCTAAAATTAGTGGTTTGGTTACATACTCCGTTAATATAGTAAACGCTATTCATATGTGTGCTTTAAAATGGGAAATTGCAATGATATATGAATTATCTCAATAATATTGTTATTAAAAATAAGTAGAAAATGTGAATAGCCCCAAAGTTATTAAAAATTTGAATTTAGACATAAAATCTTTCTGTGAAGAAAATTCCTGGCCTAGATACTTTCACTTGTAGATTCTAGCAAAAAATTTCCAAAGAAATAGTACCAATTCTTCAAAAACTCTTACAAAAAAATAGAAGTAGAAATGCTTCCTAACTCATTTTATGGTTTTATTGTGATTCAAAATCAGAGCTCTTATAAGATATGAAAACTACAAATCAATATCGCCTATGAACATAGACTTGAAAATAATGAATAAATATTAGCAAATAGCATTTAACAATATATAAAAAAGGGTGATATATACTGACCATTGGTGTTAATTCTAGGAATATAATTTAGATTTATTTAGCATGGAAGCAATGTAATTGACCAATACACTGTATTAACAAACTAACAAAGGAAAACAATGTAATAGTCTCAAAGTAGGCAAAAGAAAGGAAAGAAAGGAAGAAAGAAAGAAAGAA